>JAIUCT010006481.1:0-17516 GCA_021307375.1 Tetraneura akinire
TTTTTCAGCCATTATTATGATATTTAATGGAAATCTAAAATAATATAATACAAATTTAACTTAAACATTTTATTATTAAACAATAAAAATAATTATTTTAATTTGAAATGCCTCGTCATGTTTTTTAATTAATAAACGGTTTTATTATAGATTCATTATTCACAAGGTAATATTTTAAAAGGATATAGGATTAACTTAACTCAATTTTATTATAAAAAATATACAGTATGCAGCCAATCAGTACTATTCTATTTAATATACTAACATTACTAGGTATTTAATTATGAAATCATTATTACATTAGCTCAATAATAATTAATTCAGAATTGTTAAAATTTTAAATGATCGTATATGGATAATTTTTAATTGATTGTGTCCGATCATTATTCTTATCTACAAATCACAACTACAACGTCTTTCATATTTACATTTTTCTTCGACATAGGCAACGAAGAATATAATATTGTCATAATTTAAATATGATTTTACATTATTAAATATTTTTTTTACAAATACAAATAAATAATTTAGTAATAGAAATTATTTTTTAATAATTTAAATTGTATCGATAATATTAATTATTGTAATAATATATATATATAAGAGCACTGAAGTATTCACGATATCACGCTATGGCCAAAACTATTATAACTTCTATACAATATACATTTATGTTAATGATTTTGTAATCATGTAAGTTGTAAACAATTGTAACTAATAATTAGCATATAAAATAAAATTTTATTTTATTTATAAATTATTACCTTTATAAGAATAAGATTTTTAAATTTAAAAATGAAATTGAAGTGATAACATATATTTTAAAACGTTTTTAAAAATACTGAAACTGTATATTATAATACATGTTATAAAATATATGAATAGATCGGATCCAATTAAAATGAGTAACTGAATCAAAACATTTAAAATGTAAAGTAAATATTAAAATATTAAATAGTGATCACAAACTGTTTCGATATTAGCTAAAATAATAATATTAAACATTGAATATTATATTATAATACCTATAGAGAATTTTACAGTCATTTTGATTATTATAGAGTATCGGACTCTCGAGTATACATTAACATTTACACAGATACACAGCACAAGTACTTACTATTAGAACTTAATGATGCCGGCCAGCATCTTAATAAATTATTAAATATTTAAATTTAAATTATTAATTAATATTATAATTAATAATTATTAAAATATATAAATAATTACTTACCAGTTACCAAATATTTTGAATATGAAAGATTTGAAGAGGCACAAAAACATTTCTGGGGTTCGTTCAATAATCAAATGAACAAGATTATAATATCCAAAACGAAATACAATAGTTGTATTTAAAAATATCAGATAAACACCGAGGTCCGGTTCGTTAATTCAACGAATTGCCATTTACCACTATTATCTTGATATTGTCGCATTGTGTGGTGTGATATTTATAAGTTTATAAACCATAGTCTAATACAACCACTGGTTTTTTCTAAAATTAACTATGGGTACCTAATTGTAATTTAAAAATAATTTGTGTCAACGGCATATTTGTAAAATTGTAATATTATTTTCACTTGTTATATTTTTTTTTTTTTTTTTTTTTTTTTTTTTTGGGGGGGTTTTTCCCCCACCCCCCCCCCCCCGTATGTACGCCACTGAATGTAATAAAATAAAATGAAATATACGCAATTAAAATTTTAAGTTAGCATTATATTATTATACTCTATACCAATTTGTAGCCATATTTTATTAATACAATATACGAGTATATATATATTATATTCTATATTTTTAACAGTAAAGATTTACTTTGTCCATGCCCAAATTATACCCATTGACTGTGACATAATATATACTATTCTTTAATTTATATATATATATTATTACATATAAAATAGGTAATGAAAGTTATAGACCATCTATGAATAATATCAATAATGTAATATTATAATATGCCTAAAATTTTAATAGAATTTTGAATATTATTGTTGTATTCATTGTTCTTTTCATATATGAAAAAATAATAATGTCTATGCTAAATATAAAAGATAAAACTTTAAATTGATTAATTATATATTTCATTATAATAGTCTTTATTTTTTTATTTTTAAAAATAATTATATTAAAAATAAATAAATTACAAAAGTAATTAAATTATAGTTCATGTATTATATCGTACACAATTTATTGTATAATAAGAGCATATTAAATAATAATATTTTAATTTTAGTAAATTTCACTATTATGAGAAAAAGAGATTTTCTTATAGAAAATAACCAATTAGAAGATGAAAGTAAGTTAAAAATTCTAAAAATATTTTTCTATGCTGCACAACATTTTATATCTAAATATAGGTACCTGTAATTGTAATAACATTTAATTTTAATTTTTAAATGGTAATTTTCATTAATAATTCTTTTTTTTTTAATTAGTAAATTTCGATTTTATATTTTTTTAATTTTGTAAGTTTTATTAATTAATTTAATTCTGCCTAACTTCAATGCATGTTACTATGTTAGGTTCAGAGATCCGTATTCAAGAGAGGGGTTATTATAGTGGATCGATTGATGTGTATTATTTATTAAACATTATTGAGATAAAATATATCTCTTTACTTCAAAGAACATTTAAAGTAAAGGGGTATCAGTAAAATCTAATCAATTAATTGTCCATATATCTAAAATACCTTGTTAAAATTTTACAATATTTCCTAAAAAATCTTTTATAATATGTATAATGTATATAGAAAACTATTCATTCATGAAATAATACATATCTTTGTATTGAAATTTGTAAAACCATAATATATGAACTTTGAGGTTGATCATTACGAAACTTAAATAATGTCATTTATAACCCTTGTATTCTATGATCCCTTAATTACAATAGGATGTTTTGTGTCAAAAATAAAATGTTATCTATAATTTTATACTGCAATTTACATTTGTTATCAGTTGTTCTTTGACACATAAGACATTTTAATTAACAACATTATAAATAAACAATAATTCAGTTTTTATACAATTATTAATACAACACCAATAATTTCAAGAAATATTTGATGACTATTTATAGCATTATTTATATTTATAGTTTAGTATTGGCTTTAAAATTATTTTGGGATATTAATTTAATTCAAATACATTTAAAATATTTTATAATCGTATATACTCGTATATATATATAATATGTATATTATATTACATAAGATAATTGAATATATCCCTAATAATGCACACTGAATCTATACATGCTTCAATACTATACAAGACAACGGCAGAAATAAATATTCGATTTTAACGATTTATAAAATAATATTGAAATGAATTAGTAGTGGTTTGAATATAAGAAAACTTGTACGAGCAATATATAGCAATATATTGTATATTGTATAAATTTTATTTAAAATATCAATAGTATTACACTTTTTTGCGGATTTGATCTCGAGACGACGGTCACTATACCGATTACGATAACTACACCTACTATATTAATAGGAAACACCATATTAAAATATTTTTATTATTATAACTTTATAACACAAGGTAAGAAAATAAAGATTTTTTAAATAAAGATAAAATTAAAAGAAAATTATTATTTTCGACAAATGATTTTTTTGTATTGATTTGAAAATAATAAAATAAATAGAGTTAAAAATATATGCAAACTTTGAGGTAAATAAATTCAATTATTCTTTATTTAAAATTATAAAATATATTTTATATAGGATATCTTAGTTGGACTCGACAAGTGCAATATTACAGTAAATTTATTATTATATAATAAACGTATTTAATTTTATTTAGATATTTAGCCAATACATTATAATTTTATAAAATTTGATTTCATAATAATTGTTAGGTACTTATAAATAATTAATTTGTACACCATACAACATAGTAGTTGTTACAAATTAAAATATTAACTTAAATTAATTCATAATACAAATTGTGTTGATATATGTTATACCCGAGTCTCACAATTTATAGAAATTATATATTCTTTTTTTTTTTTTTTTTATTTTTTATAAATGTTATTATATAATATTAAGTAAGATAATAATTTGTTTCACATATCATTGAAGAACAATCATGCGATTTTGTACAACTAAAGGTATTATATAAATATATTTTAGATTCTGAGCAAAGCTAGAATAGGCTAACATATTGTTATTACAATATTATATAATGTATATTACCTATACCTACATTAGACATGGAGTCAATATATGTTTATTAGTAGCGCCAGCATGACGACCATACGTAGCACGAAGGTTTGTTTCTATACCCATTTGTACTGTAATAATTAATAAATAATAGTAAAACATTTATTATAGTATTCTATGGTAGGCAGTTATGTAGTATATGATTACTAACTTGGAAGTAAAAAAATTACTAATGGGCAAGAAATTAAAACATAAGCAAGTTGTTAGCATACCAGTATAAATTAATCAAAATGTATTAAAATAAAATGTTAAATAAATAGATATACAACAAACTCTTACCTGTCAAATTTATCCTTTAGTTGAGTTATCCCTAAAATAAAAATGTAAAAAAAAAATGTTTATCGGTATTAGATTCTGAGCGAAGCGAAGAATGTATTGGTTTTACAATGATGTGTGATTTTTTTTTTTTTTTATGTCTGTGTACAAAAATACTACCCGAAATAATGCTCCGATTTTCACGAATAGGGTATGTTTCCGGTAGCAAAGTGGACGTACTTGGTACTTTACTTAGGTCATTTTTTGAATTTCTCAAAATTGACGCTATGCGGTAGAAAAACGGCGAAAAAATGACAAAAAAACTGCATTTTTCGCGAAAAATGAAATTTCATTAAATGGCATATTTAGTGAAAAAAAATTTAATTAAAGTGAAGAATATATTAATTTTACAAAGGTGGTATGTCTTTTTTTATGTCTGTAAACACTTTTTTAACTAGAAATAAAATTCGATATTCACGAATAACATCATATGATTCCGTTTGGAAAATGGATGTAGTTGGTATTTTATTTTGGTCATGTATTGAATTTCTCAAAATTGAATTTATACGGCAGGAAAAACTACAAAAAATGACAAAAACTCAGCATTATTCACGAAAAAAATATTTTTAATACCTATAGGTATATTATATGACTAAACTTCACTCAGAATCTTTTTTTCAAATGCAACGATTTGCATTCAAATTTTCATCAAAATCAACACTATCCTCTCCACATCTGAATTCTACATCAGTAGTTCTACTTTTAAAATTTGTATGTACCAAATGTATCTACTATCTACGTTATAATAGGTACATGAAATATTAAACAATTCAGAGTTATATTTAAATATAGTTGGTCGTTGTGTGACGTACTGACGTATATACCATTACACAACTCACAATCACAAATATTATATAAATTAATAAATAATATATCTAAGGTTCTGGCGGGATCTATCCCCATCATCCCCCCCCCCGTAATTACTCCACTGAGAAGATGGCATCAAAATCAGTTGATGAACGATTTAAAATCAATTGCTGATTGCAATTTAATAATATTTTTCTTTCTTTTTATTTGGACAAAACCCAAATACGTGTTTTCATTGGATGCAGCCGGAAAATATTTTTATTTCTTATAAAATCTGAGTTCGCTTTTTCGATATTCAAATCCCAAGCAGAATTTTTTAGTTCGTTGAAATCACTGGGTGTAAATGAACAAAATCCTTTTAGGGCCGACGATATAACGGGCAATTTAAATTTTTGTATCTCCATTTCGTTAAGCTTGAATTTTCAGAAAAAAGAAAAGCAAGACCATTGTTGATAAAATTAAATTCACCCGCACCTTTATCTGGCGGTTCATTTACTTCACCTTCGATATAAATAACACTTTCACATGGTAAAGTATATGCATCCATATTTTAAAATTTAAATACAAATTCTGATCTCATCGTTATTCGCTAAAGCATTGGTTGAATAGGGCAAGAAAGAGTGGAATTGCATATGAGTTATTTTACAATCGTCCACATATCCGCCTGTCACAATTAAATATATAAAGGTATAAACACTTATGACACTATCGAAATTTAAATGTAATATATATTAAACAAATATTTATATTAATTGTTGACGAAACAATTTTCATAATAATTTAATTTTAATGAGTAAATGAGTAAAATATCATATATTTTAATGAGTCACATATTTTTTAATTACCAAGTCCAAGTGACGGGATCTTTATAGGCTGGGTAAGAGTAGCGGAGCGGATATCGATTAGGCGTGGAGTGGCGAGGCATGTATAGAAGAAGCACAGGGTGCCGGAGGAATATGATTACAGCGATATACAGGGCTGAGGATTTGGGAGGATCTGCGCGAGAGCGCTAGAATCATAGGCGTAGCGTGGTGGGGGCTAAGGGGGCCCCCTTAGAATAGCTACAAGCCCCCCCATTTAAAATGTATAAAATAGGCACTTCCATTTTTTTCTTGCTGAAACTGAAATTATAAGAAATTGATATTACATCAAATCAGATTATTTCAATGATAAATAAATATAGTACTTAATAATATAATAGGTAGGTATTTAAAATAGATTTTATTTTGAACAAAATATAGAAAATTACCCAAGGATGTCGTTCCAGCTTTTCTATTTTACTGAAAAACTAAATAAGAATTTTATATCATTATAATAATATATATATATTATTTTATTAGTTTTATCTGTAATAGTATTTATAACTTCATTTCCAGCAAAATAAATTTAAATTATTAGTCAAATTATTTATAATTTAATATTATAGCTATTCGCTACCCGCAGAGTAGGTCCATTGTTATAATTAATATATTTACTGATTCAACGTTGTCGTGTTTCATTTTCATTTTCAGTTATGTGTTATGTTACAAAATTACCGATTATATTTTTTACATTTATCAGTCTACAATAATTATAATTTATAAATAATTTTACTAAAATTCAACTTTAAACACCTATAAAAAAATTGATTCTTGAGATTTTCCTAATATTTTAGAAATTCGTTAAGTATGTCAGTATACATCAATCAAATTTTCAAAAATTATCCAAATTTTTTAGGTTTTAAACTATTGAGAAATAACTATAGAAGAATATTCATATGGATTCTAAGATTTTCGTTTAAACTAAAAATATCAACTTTAAACAGCTATTAAAAAAAAAAAATGAGACTTGGGATTTTTCTAATATTTTGATATGATGTTAAGTAATATGTAAGTATACCTCTGTAAAATTTTCAGACCTTAATGGCCAAAATTGTCAATTTTATCAAACATTATATACTGCCTATGTGAATATCCAATAAAATTTTCAAATCTCTAACTTTTTTAAATTGTCTGAGTTATTGTGAAATATTGAAATCAAATTCGTCGAAATTTCAATTTTCGTGAATAATGCCGTTTTTTGTCATTTTTTCGTCGTTTTTTCTACCGCTTATGATCAATTTTGAGAAATTCGAAAAATTATCTAAATAAAGTACCAACTACATCCATTTTCAAATCAGAAACTTATGCTATTCGTGCAAATCGGAGTATTATTTCAGGTAGTAAATGTGTCTTCATACTTAAAAAAAAACATACTTTAAAAAAAAAAAGACACACACTATTCGCTAAGAATTTAAAATTATTTTACAATAAATAAATAAATTTTATTGGTGATCAATCGACAGGTGCTTGAGCATCCATAGCTCCCCCTGAATCCGCACCGGTGTACAATACATAATATTATTTATTGTAATATAATAAATTAAAAACATTTTAAAATATATATTCAATTTATGGTTGGGGCTATAGCCCCTCCACAAATATTCATCACGCTACGCCTATGGCTAGAATCGGTCTTTTGTACCCACTTGTATAGACGTGATTTATAGTTTTTAGTGTTTATTAAGAACTGTTTTTTACATTTTTTTTTTTTTTTATTAATGTGAAATGACATTTGACAATAAAATATTTTCTTTATTAGGTAGTTTTTAATTTTAATTTAATTAAATACTGAAATTTTAACTAGTATTACTAATAACGTGTGAGTGTCTTGATGTGATTAAGTGTCGTGTATACCCACTTCGATTCTTAGATATTAGAATTTCTGTATTAATATACTATTAGTGTAGAGGTATAGTAAATATACTTTTAAGTACTTATACAAGTATAATATCATCATAATACATTTAATTTAAATTATAATATTTCTTATAAAATAAACTACCACCTGTTACAAAAATACCTACACGAAAACTAATTTATAATGTGAACTAGAACAACACAAAATAGCTTAAGTAAATATACTAATAAAAAAATAGGAGGGGAAAATTATCTGTTGGTTACGTGTTCATGATAAAAGAAAAAGAAAAAGATTAGATTATCTTAGATAAGAAATATAGGAAGGGATTCAAAATTTCAAATAATCATTGATTACGTGGTCGTGATAAAAAGAAAGTAAGAGATTATATACCTAACCTAACCTTGGATAAGAAATAAAGGAAGGGGTAAAATTAAACGAATGTCTCTTCGAAGCACGATGTAGAGAAGATAAGGTGATAACACTCCCATTATAAAATGAAAAAATAGCGTTCTCTTTTTGACCACATTTTAAATAGTTGAACATAAATCCGTTAGGCACCGCCACATGACCAAAAGGCCTATTTTTCAAAATTCAACTCAATCATCCCATATTCAAATATATTCAAATTTTAATTTTTAATTAGATATGAATTATGATAGGTACCTATAAATTTTATTACTTATTTATTTACTTCAAATTCTTAATATTATACATTTTATTACTTTAAATATATATAACTAGGTAGGTAATTAACATAATTTTGATTGTTTTAATAAATTCTTTTGTTTTTTGTTATTATCTCTTTTTGCATTTGCTTCATTACATGCAAAATGCATTCTACATTTTAAATAAAAAATTATTATCGTCCGTGTTATTTCTCGTGAATGTTCTTCACATCCTAGTGTTTATATATTAGCTTCAGTCACAAGATAATTCATTCTACTGAACAGTAAGTCTTTATGAAGATGTTCATTTGCTAGTTTTATACAAATAGCATCTTCAAGCTATTAAAAACAAAAAAATAAAAAAGTTGAGAATTGATCATATTAACATTTTATAGGTAAATAGAGTGCCCCAGTTCTCATTTTAGATGTTATGTACAAAGTCTGGATTTGTACGATTCTTGTACATTTTATGAAGTGATTATGTTGGACAAAGGTAAGTTACAAAACTAATACAGTGAGGTTCATCTCTAAATAATTGTTTTTAATTATTTAATTATCTTTCATTACTTTTTTAACTTTGATTATGGTTATCCAATGTTATTATTTTTATGTATCTATTTATATATATACACCTATTTTATATTTGTTCTTTTAAATTTTTACAATTGTTCTATAATTTGCTATGTAGTTAACAAAGTAATGAGATTATACCTATTATATTTTATATCATAATTAATATTTAGTTACCTGATAAATTATTTTATACAATTCATCTGATGGAATTAATAGGTATCCATAACTTTTAATATTTATAAGTTTATGTCTATCATCTTTATTTTCTTTTTCAGGTGAACATAATGCAGAAAAACATACATTAATTTTATATTATATTATACCTTTGGAACTCGAAATAATGTAATTTTTTTTTTCATTTTTTTCACTTGCATATCCGGATTTACAATTTGGAACAAAACATTTGTTTGGCATTTAAAATAATTAATTTCACCAGAAAATAGCTAACAATGTAATACCAATTTTTTAACCATAAATTGATATTAATAAATGAATGACAGTAAAATATACTAAAATAGTATCTTAATTTATTTTATTTTATTTTTTATTTATATAATCATTTATTTTTACAAGATGTAAACAACAGATACAATTTTATGATTATCAATCTCTCTTAAGCTAAACTTGTGTTAGAGATTGAGAGTATAACAAATTATACATAAGAAATTAATATTTATGCAATAAAAAACAAAAGATTAATAAGAAGAGAAGAAGAAAAAATGAAAAAAAAAAAAATATAAATAATTGTTTCTTCAATTTACATATTCTTAAAAACATAAATTTAAATAAATAAACAAATAAAATAATAAAATGCACAATACATAAATTTTAAACTAAATCTAAGAATAACCATTTATATACAATATTTTTAATATCATTTTGATTTAAGTAAATTTTTTTCTTAAATTATAATAATAAAACAAATAAATTAAAATATATTTCATGTATTATATAAAAATGTTTACAAGTATAAATAAATAATAATATTGTATAAATATAAGTATAAATAAATAATAATATTGCATAAATATAGCCATACATAATAAAAATAGGCCTTCAAGGATGGTGGCTCTACCTGGTGGTATTCGTACATAATTATAAATGTGCGGTCATTGCAAGCGCGTATATTTTCTAGAGTGTGATCACCTTATCTTCTCTACATCGTGCTTCGAAGCAATAAATCCCATTATTTCATGACGCTTTTGCGCATGCGCAACGACTTAACAATTTTAATGCTGATAAAATACTAATATCAATTTATTAATTTAACCTTATCAATTCGACATTTTGACAGCACTATTGATTACAATTTTAAATTTTAAAACGTATTTTAAATTATTGTTAAAATTTACTATGAATGAATCATGTGACATGTACAATGAAAATATTTTATATTTAATGTTATCAAGCACCTAGTTTTATTATAAAATAATATGAATTTCTATCATACTCATACACCACATAAATCCAACAAATATATTTATTATTTTGAAATTGAAGGTAATTTTCATATTCATGTACATTTACAAATTCAAAATTTAACTAATAGTTTATTTTAGATTGCAAGATTTGGATATTGGTCCATCAATTACAGAACAAGATAAAAAAAAAGATACAAATCATTGTAAAAATAATACATTTGTCGCTTCGCTTAGAATCTGATATAGTTATAGTTATATTTTTACTTTTTTACCTTTAAATTACAATAATTGAATAATATTATAATTTATAATAGAATTAGAAAATTTTACTATTAAAATTTTTAAATTGTAATCAATAGTATTGTCAAAATGTCGAATTGATAAGGTTAAATTAATAAATTGATATTAGTATTTTATCAGCATTAAAATTGTTAAGTCATTGCGCATGCACAAAGCGGCATGAAATAATTGGAATTATTCCTTCGAAGAGACATTCGTAAAATTAATGATAGGTTACGTGGTCGTGATAAAGAAGTGAAAGGTTAGGTAAACTTGGATGATAAATAAAGGGAGGGGTATAATAACCATAGCTTACGTAGTCGTTATTAAAAAAAATAGGAAGAGGTAAAATATCTATAGGTTACATGGTCGTGATAAGCTCTGATGATAATGCGGAGCTGATACGCAGCTATGGGAATCCCTATGGCCCAGAATGCCCTTTTTCTATCTACTTAGTCCCATTACCACTATTGTAATGTGATTCCGGTAGAGGATATTGTATAATTGATATTTTATTTAGTTTAGTTATTTTAGTTAGGTATTTATTATTTTCGTCTTTTCCAAAAAAATCACAAAAATACGGTGTTCTTCACGAAAATAGAAATTTTGACTAAATATTTCAATATTTCAACCAAGCAATATTGAACTTATAGATTCGAATATTTTATTGTATATTCATATATTTATTTTATATATGTAATAAAATTATGGAACTCTTAAGTTGAAATCTAAACGTAAATGAGTATCTATCGGTTTTAAATTTTTAATAAAAATGTAAAAGTATTTTAATAAATAACTATTTTTTTATTAAACTTCAATCAGTATCATAAAACTAATAAAAAAAATTCAAAGTGGGGCAATCCACCCATTGCTTCCCCATTAAACACGCCAATGCAACAACCTGTTAACCTGTTATAGTATGAGAATGTCCTTACTTTAAATATAAATATAATATATTTTAATTCAACAGGATATAAATGTAAGTATAAGTTTAATGTAAGAAACAAATTAAATTTTATAAAAATATTATAGAAAGTCAAACACAGTTCTGGACTAAATTATTCATTTACTTATGTGGGTTTTTTACCGTTATTGGTAGTAATGCGGAACAATGTAACTTCATATAATCTAAAAAATTCAATAGTAGGGATATTGGTGTAAAGAGTATAGTGTTAAATTTTAATTAACATTTGAATACAATGATAAATCATTACATTCAAAAAATTATTCTTAACGAAGTACTGTCAGATTTGGGTATGTAGATGACTCATTTAAGAGTTTTATGATAAATTATTTATATTGAACGCACAACTAATAAATGTTAAAATATTCACCAATACAATGATGAACTTCACTTAAAATCGTTTTCATGTATGTAATGGTTTATCA
Source organism: Tetraneura akinire (assembly GCA_021307375.1). Lineage (NCBI taxonomy): Eukaryota > Metazoa > Arthropoda > Insecta > Hemiptera > Aphididae > Tetraneura > Tetraneura akinire. Next base: position 12,399 of record JAIUCT010006481.1, read on the forward strand.
TTGCATTAGAATGCTAATCAAAATTCAACAATATCCTCTTTACACCTGTATCCCTTCTTCATCAGTATCCCTTTCCTTGCTTTTTTATTATTATTTAATATAATGCCGCTCAGATTTAATAATAACAGGAATTTATATATAATTAAAAGACTATATATTTTCAGTATATCCAACATATGGTGATACAATAACTTCATACTGGCAAAGAGTTGAATCAAAATGTAAGTTATTTTGTAAGTTTATTGGAGAGTTATGTATTGTTGCATGGTCGTCTTCGGTGTCATGTTGCGTGTTGCGTTTAATTACTAATGAATTGTAACCGTGCATTAGAACATCATATATTGGAGGAACTATTTTAATTACTTATTTAAATTTTAAACCGTGTCGGTACTTCTATGTATGTCAGCCCGTTTATTTTTTCCAATATTGGTCAACTAATTGACCATTATGGTTATAAGTATATCATGTTACATATTTTATATTTATAAATATAGTTAAGAAAAAATGATTATTTATCTTCATATCATTACAGTATTTTATAATTTTTTGAATTTTATGAAAATATAAATGTACTTTCATCGTTTAAATATGAATATTTCCGAAAAGTATATTATCAAAACTTAATTATTTTGTCCATAAAATATATGAATATATTATATTATAATTTTAAAATGCATGTATGATTAACAGTTATGTTATCTACATGCTTGGTTTATACTGAAACTGATGAAAATAGTCAGAAACTAGAAGATTATTCAAAATCAAAAAAATTAATGTTGATATTGATATATAATACTTATCTACCATAATCTACATTTCTAAGGGGCCTGGTACCGATGAGATTTTAAATACAAAAACATACCTCACAAGAAAAACTTTCACGTCTCATAAAAAATCCTATTTCGATTGTTTTTTTCTTTGAAAGATAAAGACCTCCACGGGGCGGATTAAAGTCTGATTTTCCAAATTTAAATTATAATAGTGGTAATAAAAAATATTAATTATTCAAAATATTGGAATTTTTAAAAATAATAATTTTTTTAAAAAAATCAGAATTCAATCCGTACTGTAAGAAGTTTTCCTCTTGCAAATAAAAAAAGCAAGGGAAGGGATACAGGTGTGCAATCATAGTGTTTAATTTTAATTATAATTTGAATGCAATGGCAAACCATTTCATTCGAAAAAACGATTCTGAGCGAAGTTCCGTCATATAATGCCGTTTTTTCGTCATTTTTTTACAATAATATTATTTTGGTTGTTATTAGTAACAATAATAATATTATTACTTTGGTTGCTATTAGTAACAATAATATTTATATTATCACTATGGTTACTATTATAAACAAATTTATCCGATGAATCAAATTCTTCGAAGGAAAAATGTCCTTTTTTTCTTTATTTTTTCGTCCTTTTTCTGTGTGACATGAGGTCAATTTTGGGAAATTCGAAAAATGACCTTAATAAAGTACAAACTACATCCAATTTGCAATCGAAAACATAGAACATTCGTGAAAATCGGAGCATTATTTCGGGTAGTAAAAGTGTCTTCATACTCAAAAAAAAAAAAAAAAAAAAAAAGACCCACATCATTGTAAAACCAATACATTCTTCGCTTCGCTCAGAATCTAAAATTAAAAGCGTGAGAGTTTTTCTGTAATGATGGTTTTTGTCATCAAAATTATGATTGTCTGATAACTTGTACGTGCGAGTGTGTGCCGTGTGGTATTATTCTGGTTATATATTAAATCTGGAAATACACACTAATATCATTCACACAATAACACAACAACATCGAAACGACCGCCGCCGATCAGTAAGATAAGCAATTTCCTAAATTTTACTCCTTAATAAATAGCCGGCACACAGGTCTATTTCAGTGGCACCCTAATTTAGAATTTTGAAATTTTTCTTATGCCCATCAATATGTGCTGTTTGTGCTCACTAGTCTAACGTTTGTTCTAGCTCCCTCTCCCCTACTGGAAAGCATATGATCAGTGATTGGAAGGAACGTGGTTCATGAATCTTGAATTCATATTCTGTGAACGACACGCGAACGTCACTAGATTTTAGGCCGGGTAGATTAACTGCTATCACCAGTAGTGTTGTGTTCTCTTCATTTCTGAATGCCCTGAGCAGAAAGGCCAGGTTGACGTTATCTTAACGGACTTGAGAAAATCTTTTGATTCGGTCAATCATGACCTACTGATAAAAACACTTGACTCTCACGGCATTGGAAAGCCTCTCCTTCTCTGGCTAAAATCATATATATCTAATAGGAAACAGTTTGTAAAAATTCTTGACACTGTCTCTGAATTATCGGATATACCTTCAGGTGTCCCACAAGGAGGCCACCTAAGTACATTTCTCTTTATTTTATTTGTAAATTCTTTAAGTAAATGGGTCATCAATGCCATGTTCCTTACAGATGACATAAAAATTTACTGTAAAATTAAATCATTGAATGATTGCCATCTTCTTCAGTCGGAACTCAACATCTTCTCATCATTGGTTCAACATCTAGTCCTCTCTTTAAATCTCAATAAATGACAGTGATGTCATTTATAAGATCTCGTTCTCCTATTTTCTATAATTATCACCTCACCGATAGACAAGATCTCATTCTCCTATTTTCTTTAATTATCACCTCTCCGATAGTCCTTTTGATGGTGTCTTTCTCTATAAAGATCTTGATATTTTTACTCTTCTTCACTAAGTAATATGTATAATTAATAGATAAATAAATACCTTAAAAAATTAAATAACGATCAGAAAGCTATCAGAAAAGTAATAGATTATTAAATGAAATCGCATATGTGGACCTCAAATATTGTGAACAAAAAAAAATAAAATAAAATGAATACCATTCAGATAATATCCAGGATGAATAAAATAAAATAACACTCTTATAAGTAAATTTTAGTAAAGATGAACTAATTAACGTAATCTCTAATGAAACAGTTTATCTGTAAAGGACCCGGAATATCTAAAATAAGAATAGAAATAATAAATCATTTTGATTATAACACACATGAATGGATGTTGATGAATCTTAACGATTGTTGTAGAACACGAATATCCAGGTTTAGTGATTTTCGGCTATCATATCTCACACCGCATGTTAGCTATGGGCTATTTGTGAGGCGGGAAAGGGTTGACATTTTGCCGCCGCTTAACAGGAGTGGTTTAATGGTCAAAAACACTACAGCACCTAATTGTGTACCGAATAATTTTCAGTGCTCCTTCGGTGGGAAAACGTTATACAATTTTTCTTATGCTATACTCATAAGTTCTCACGAATCCAACCCAGCCCATCTGACATAACCGAAGAATGCCTCGCCCTACAGATGAGAGTTCAATGTTATCCCCCATCCACGGCAGGTAGAATAATCGTGAATACTTTTCCAGAGTTCCATGTTACCATTCATAAAGTAAGTGGTTGGATATATTACGTCAGTTAACCCAAAGTTCACCTACTACCATAAGAAGGTACAACATAACGGATCGTCGCGCCTCGCGCCACGCCGGCGAGTCCCTAGGGTGAATTGATGGCGCACGCACGACTTCCTTAGTACCCATGGCCCTGACCATTGGTTGAGAACTGTTACTGGGATTTTATCCGCCTAAAGACGTTACCAGTCGGCATAACAAAGACGCAACTCAGATACCCCAAGGAAACACAAGTAAATGTATAATTAATAATCAATAATTATTAATAGTCAATAATAATCAGGCAAGAAAGAAACAAAAATTACAATAGTAGGGCATCAATTTTAAACTTACTCAAATATCCCTACTTGAGAGACATTTCAGATAGAATATTATTCCTTAAAAATAAATGAGGAAAAATTAAATAAAAATTGCAACAAGAAATAACCTACTAATTACTACGGAAATAATAACTTCGGAATATACAATATACCTCAATCATGAATGACTTTTAAGATGGACAGAAATGATTCAAACTATCTTCAAAATAAAACTAAAAAAAAAAGAACTCTCATCCGGATACAATAATGAATGGAAAACCTGGAACACCATCACCACCACCAACAACCAGGTCAAGGAGAAGGTGTGTGACGACGGCAGCAAAGCTGGACGCAGCGGCAGCAGCAGCGGTAGCAGCAGCGGTATCAGCAGCGGTAGCAGCAGCGGTAGCAGCAGCGGTAGCAGCAGCGGTAGCAGCAGCGGTAGCAGCAGCGGTAGCACCAGCGGCAACACCATCGGCAGCACCACTGGCCACAGCTAGCAGTGGCGGTACCACCGACGTCATCACCGGCCACAGCCAGCAGCGGCCGCGCCAACAAAGCCACTCTCGAAGACGTTGGGAGACTTAACAGAGTTACCCACGAGCTAAGAGGTGCGCCAAGTTTAGAATCAAACATCGGAGCACTTTTCGGGAAATCGCTACGGTTGGCGGTTTGGCAGGGGAGGATGACACGGCCCGATATGGTACGTACACCTGTACGAACGATGTCGGGCGCGATCTGTCTTCCTAGTTAGCCACAAACCTAGGCGGACACACCGCCACAGCGACATGCCAACCGACAACGACAGTCTGGACGAGCCGTTGCTCGTCTACGACACCTCGTCAGATTTGTAGGTATTTGTATTCGTCAGACAAGTGGACCCATCCTTTCATCCACCATTGAGAGCGCGTACTACGGTGACACCTGGACCGTACCGCCTCAAAACACAAGTAAATGTATAATTAATAATCAATAATAATTAATAGTCAATAATAATCAGGCAAGAAAGAAACTAAAATTACAATAGTAGGGCATCAATTTTAAACATACTCAAATATTCCTACTTGGGAACATTTCAGATAGAATATTATTCCTAAAAATAAATGAGGAAAAATTAAATAAAAATTGCAACAAGAAATAACCTACTAATTACTACGGAAATTAACTTCGGAATATACAATATACCTCAATCATGAATGACTTTTAATCTTTAAAATAATAGGTACTAAAAAAAAAAAGAACTCTCATCCGAATACAACAACGAATGGAAAACCTGGAAAATACTTAATAAATTAATAGAAGGTCTATTCTCTATTCCAAATAAGAAATTCGTTACACAGAGATTGTGAAAGTGAATAAACGGATATTTAAA
>JAIUCT010006482.1:0-15886 GCA_021307375.1 Tetraneura akinire
CAGTTATCACCATAATCAGTTGTGTTTATCCTACTCCGGCACGGTGGAGTAACCGCCACCCATAAGCACTGCTAGCGCTTCTCGTGTTAATTTGTTATTCCAATAACTGGAATGCTTACTGCCCATAAGACTAATGTTAATTAGACCGAGCGAGCCTGTTAGAAAGAGATAGTGAATAGCATGACGAAATAACTAGGTATGATCACAACTTTTTGATACGCACAATTTTGTGTAAAATGGTGGGAGTCTTCCGCCTGTTTTCATTGGCGGATTTTAATTATGACTATATAACTCTTCGACCATATAAACTGATAGACGCGGCATACGATAAATATGTTGATGCCAACATCGAATAGCGAGTGACGTCACGTTTGGGCAATACCGTCAACCGCTATACGCCTATTATACGAATATATGATGCCATAACATAATTATATTATATTATTAATTATTTAATTATTATAATTTATAACCGAAAACCGAAATACGTTGGCCTTGGCTATTATGTTTATGGAATATGGATTATTATTTATTATTTCATTACCATAATAACGTAGTTGGCGATAATGAAACTTTTATTAATTATAATTTATATGTTTATGTATAATAATTAATAGGTACTATAGTTTAGTGAATAGTGATAGTCTATAATATTACAATAAATTAGGAATTTAGGATATAATTCAAAATTTCAAACTACCTATACTTTATTAATAATAAAACAACTATATTTGTTTGTCGTATAGGATATACCTATATGTTTATAATAATTGTATAGTAAAAAATTAAAAATATGTAGCATGTAGGTATCTTATATTATAAATTATAATGATTAATAATTAATGTATAATAGTACTTAATAAATAATAATTGTATAATAAAATTATGTATAATATAAATTATAATGTACATTGTATGTAGGTTAGGTAGTATATTGTATTTGCTAAGTATAATAGTATTTAATAATAATTGTATAATATATTTTATTGATTAGCAAATGAAATTTGCTTTGTCAATACACTACGTACACGTTTCTCATTGCGTAAATTATTGATTGATTCAGCTTTGTGGTGCAATCTTAGCTTTAAATATTTGGCGATAATAATTTTAATCAAAGATATAATATGATTACCTTTAGGATCTTCATCAAACATATGATCATGTAAACATTTAAAAATAGACTTATGCATATTACGTAAACATTTTATTACCAATGTTTCTATTATATTTTCTTTATTTAAATTATTAGTTAGTTCAAATATCCTAAATTCCGTTTCAGCCAATTTACATAAATAAATAACATCAGGTGATGCATTTATGAGACCATTCTGTGTATTTGATGAATATTGTTTCAGAGCAACAAGCTTGGAGATATTTTCATTTGAAGTTAAAGCACTTATACAAATATTACATTTAACAATTTTTTTAACTTTTCGAACTACAAATCCAGATATATAGCTTACAACATCAACAACATAAAGTGATAGGTTTTCAAATTCTGGAATCTTATAATAATCATGATCATTTAAATTAATTTGACTTTCAAAAATATCGTTGTCTTCCATTAAATTAGCATCTAATGATTGGATTCCTAATGGTATAATTTGAGTTTTGCTATGGTTGCTACTTATAGTCAAAATTGAAATTGGTGTTTGGTCTAAGCAATTTGCATACTCAGAACCAGTCACTTCACAATGAATTAAAAGGCGTTTATAAGCACTTTCAAATTGTCGAGCTGTTGGATTGTTATTATGACCTCCACGACTACGTATAGCACTAAAAAAAATTTCAAGGTGGTCTTGAGACAATTTGTAAGTTATATAATATAATATAATAATATAATAATAAATATAATTAATAATTTAATTGACTTAAAATATTATCAAAAATAATTTGTAGCTACTTACCCATGAAATGAAACTCCTTTCGAATACCTTTGTGTACAATTATATGCCGAACACGAAATAACCATTTTAGAGAGTCAATGAATATTAACGTACAATTGTATAATATAATTTATAATAAATAATATAACAATAATATTAACGTATAAATGTTAATTATATAATATTAAACAATATTATATATAATATACACTTACTATAAAACAATAACTAAACAAGGTATTAACAAGATATAGGTAATAAAATATTAAAATAAACGAGTAATGGCAGTTAGGCAGGAACATTAAAAAGTACAAAATTGTTTTGCCCAAACGTGACGTCATATCACTAAACATGTGGGCTACATTATTGTGCCGCTAATTGCATACGATAAGGCGCGTCTATTAGTTTATATGGTCGAAGATATAACTATATGTTTATAACTAATTGTTTAATCTAATCTGTGATATAACCGTAGAATCACTGATAAGTGATAAGTATTAAAGTAAAATAATAACAATAACAATAATAATAATCTTAATAATAACACAGATAACATAAAACTAATAATAAAAATAATCAGTGAAAGGCAGTAGGTCGAAAAATGTTAAGAATTTTGATACAATAATTCTCGCATTAACTGTGTTGCCAATCCACAAAAATAATTAATTTATGTTACCATAATTTAACGTTTAAAATTCGTAAACACTTATTAAATATATTTTAAATTTTTAACTTATGTATTTCTTTAAAATAATGTATTTCATCTTGGGATATTTAAGATGCACAATGGTTTAATAATAATACATTTATATTTTATTTATTGTAAAAATTATAAATTGTTAATACAATCATATGTCATATCTCATATGTGTATATATATGTCACGGGCAAAGTATACAATTTGGGCATTTTATACATTGTCCGGACATTTTATACAATGCCCTTCGTATATTTGGCAATATAGAAAACGGATGAGATGATTTAAGCATTATAGACAATTATCGCTGTGTATTGTATAATCCCGGACTTTATATGACCGTAATATATAGGTAAATATCCAAAGGTCTCGCGAAGCGAAGTTTTAGGTCAAACGAAACCACTGCCTATCCGCAACAGTATCCGTTCTATGGGGTAGGTATTAGGTAGGTATGCTTTAGTCCCTTGTGGGTTGGGGCGTAGCCCATCCTCACGAAAAGTGCCGCAAAGCGGCGATTGAGGAAGTGAGCGAAGCCGGTAGACGTAGCGAGCGTCCCTTCCACTTGGAAAGAACTATGAAATTTTTTTTTTGTATCTGATTATATTTTCTAATAATATAAATAAATAATAATAAAAATATAATTTTATAAAAATAATACATTTAAAATAAAAAATACATAATGTAACAATTAACACCTATATCTAAAATAGATGTTTGTCGTTTTTATGTTAAAATAATTTTGTAAAATTCGAAAAGTAAAATGTATGTTGTCAATTTGTCGTAATGATTCAACTGTTCAATATTATTTAAATATAAACTTGAAAGGAAAAAAGTAGTTGTATCCAATAGTTGAATACATTTGAAAATTGAAATACATTCTGTTATCAACTATTATTAAAAGATACATATCCGTATATTATATATTGATTGTACATTCTGACATTTAGTTTTCTAACGTTGGTATTACTGAGTGTTCTGTCAGAAACTATTTTCTTATCATTTTTCGACCTACTACCCTGTACCCAAAAATAATATGTTATCTGTGATAATAATATAGATGCCCGAAGAAATATAAGCCAATCAAAAGACGCGGAAGTCTCCCACTCTTCTGCGCTGACAGAACGAAACTCGGATAGTTGTGATCATACCTATTTATTTCGTCATGGTAAATAGTATAGGTGTTGTTTTATAGGTGTGTGATTTTAACGATTTTGTGAGTTTGTTAAACAATTTTGTATTGAATATTAATAATTAATAATTTTTATTTCTATTTTATAATAACTAATAATAATATATTAATATAATATATATTATTAATTAAGTTTTTATAAGTAATTTAAAAAGAAAAATGTCATGAAATGAAAATAGTAAAATTTATTTCAACTTATTATTGTACTTTAAGAGTTCAAACAATGTAGAGTTGACTCAAAAAAACCTTGGTCATAAAGCATCTCTTAGACATAAATTAACTAATCTCATTTTATTTAATCATGTTTAAACTTGAATAATTAAACAAAATTAAATATTTATTTTCTTAAATCTTACTGTAATTCCTTATGATTCCTATTTTTGTTATATATAAATAAAACATATTGATATAAATTGTTATTAAATTTAATTTCAAGTTCAACTAATTAGTACTAAAGAATTTTCAGCACTATCCAGAAGGATTCATAATGAAACTTCTTCATTGACTTAAATATTTAGTAACAGTGCCATATGCTATTTACACATTAAATGATATATCTACTGATCACACAACTAGGAAACATTTTAGAGGGCTTAAGCCCAAATAATTATATTTATAATTTATTAACAAATACTCCCATTAAGGTATTAAACTTTTTTGGGAGTGCTAACACACACATTAATTTTTATGTTTTAACTTGGAAAAATAGAAAGGTATAATTATGATTTTAACAACTTCTAATACAATAATATAATATCAACAGAAAAATGAATACATGAATTGAAACTATTGAGTTGTTATTACTCTTATATTACTACACAATATAAATTTTATTATTAAAAAAATATTTCTTATTTTTAATACAAATACAAACTTGTACGTAATAAAATCATTTTAGACATTAAATAATGACAAACCCATTCAAAATTTTGTTTATGAATTTGTTATAAGAAGATACTAATTATAGGTATAAAATCATCAAAAGACAACTAACATTCAGTTTTGTAACCATAATTAATTCTTTTAGAGAACTTTTTAGAAAACTTTGAAAAATATATTTTTTTATAAATATTTACCATCATTTTTTATTTTGAATGGGTAAAAAAATAGAAGTTAAAAATATTTCTAAAAAACGACTATGGTAAATAATCATTACTTATTAGTACATACATAGTTTTATTACAATCTAGAGTTACTGATTTTAGAACTTAATTATTTAATATTTATTGATAGATATTTAATTGAATACCTATATTATTATTATATTATTAACCCCGTGCGCACGCCTATGGGTATAATCTACAATTTTGTTTCACATCTATGCTCTCTACATAACCATAATTATTATAAACTAAACTTTACTTGATAATCAAATAATTTTAGAATAGTTTTCACGTGCTATTATTTTGTTTGCCCTATAGTGATATACTGATTTATGGATATTAGCATTAATTATAAATCATTTTTTTAAAATTGTTTTTAACAAAAATAAATAAGTATATAAATAAATAAATAAATCTGATAAATTAATTTAAAATTTCATTTTATATATATTATACATAATCAAACAACCATTTAAATGTTTTATAATAATTTAATAGCCTAGGATAACGAAAAGCTTTTCCCAATTTAAAAACATATTTTCATCCAAATATTCGTTTCACACATGTGAAAAATATGAGTTTAGATTAAAATATATGTTATAAAATGAGAATAAACTTTTCAATAATCCTAGACATAATAAATATAAAAATGGTGATGATAATAATATATTTAAAAATATAAAGGGTAAAAACATCAGTTTTAAAACAACACTATTTCAGTAGATAATAGTTTAAATTGGAATTTTTTTTTTTATATTTATTAATAATTTTTAGATTCTGCGCTACGCGAAGAATGTAATGGTTTTAAAAAAATGTGATAATTTTTTTTTTTTTTTTTTTTTTTTTTTTTTTTTTTTTATTCTGAAGACATTTTTACTACCCGAAATAATGCTCCGATTATCACGAATAGGGTATGTTTCCGGTAGCAAAGTGGATCTAGTTGGTACTTTATTTAGGTCATTTTTTGAATTTCTCAAAATTGACCCTAAGCGGTAGAAAAAACTTCGAAAAAATGACGAAAAAGCGGCATTTTTCACGAAAAATGAAATTTTGACAAATTCAATTTCTATATTTCACGATAACTCAGGCAATTTTTAAGATAGCGACCTGAAAATTTTTTTGGGTGTTCACATAGCTATTATACATATGTGGTAAAATTTTGGAACCGTTATGTTAATTTTTCTACAAAATATTAGACTTTGAATATTTCGTAAAATTCACGTTTTTACGTATATAATGTTTGATAAAATTGGCAATTTTGGGTATTTTGGTCTGAAAATTTTACTGAAATATACTTACATATTAGTTAACATCATACTAAAATATTAGAAAAATCCATTGTCAAAATTTTTTTTTATAGCTGTTTTAAGTTGATATTTTTAGGAAAACGAAAATCTTAGAATCCATACATATAAATAAATATTCTGAAAACACTTTTACTACCCGAAATAACGCTTCGATTTTCACGAATAGCGAGTTTCAGATGTAAAAGTGGATGTAGATGGTACTTTATTTAGGTCATTTTTCGAATTTCTCAACATTTACTATAAGCGGTAGAAAAAACTTCGAAAAAATGACGAAAAAACGGCATTTTTCACGAAAAATGAAATTTTGACGAATTCAATTTCTATATTTCACGATAACTCGGGCAATTTTTAAGTCAGAGACTTGAAAATTTTTTTGGGTGCTCACATAGCTATTATATATATGTGGTAAAATTTTGGAACCGTTTTTTAAATTTTTCTACAAAATATTGAACATTGAATATTTCGTAAAATTCTCGTTTTTACGTATATAATGTTTGATAAAATTGTCAATTTTTGGTATTAAGGTCTGAAAATTTTATTGAAGTATACTTACATATTAATTAACATCATACTAAAATATTAGAAAAATCCCTAATCTAAATTTTTTTTTATAGTTGTTTTAAGTTGATATTTTTAGTTCAAACGAAAATTATAATCTGACTGAACTTCGCTCAGAATCGTTTTTTCGAATGCAATGGTTTATCATTGCATTCAAATTATAAATAAAATTAAACGCTATGGTTCGCACACCTGTATCCTGTGCGGCAGGAGTATCAGCTCTTTTTTTTATATTGTGGTTAACTAATTTAAATTATGGCACATTTATTTGTACATTGTACCTACTCTTAGACTTTTCTTCATAAATTAAATAATAAAACAATTGTTAAATTGAATTTTATATTATAATTTATAATTATTTTTTATTATAATATATTTTTAGTTTTAGACTTACTAAATGACTTTACTGAATTAAAAACCACTAATGTTTTTACCCTTAATAGTAAATATACAGTAGATTATTTAATTAATAAAGAATATTAATAATAAATAAAAAATAAAAAAAATAATAAAAAAAAAGGGTTATAGGTATTTTATTTATTTTTGGTAATATTGGTCACTTGAAGATGTCTTCATTAGTTCAGTAGTTGATGAAAGATGTATACATTTTTGACAATATATGATCCGGTGATTTGAATGTTTTATGCTTAGATTATAATTTTCATATTATATTCTAATATAAACAAAATTAAAATATTATATTGATTATTTATTTATCTTTTAATTTAAATTATGTATGTACTTACCAAAATATTTAACTTGACCATTGAATCCACTTTTTATACATATAAATAAGTATGAAAAATAAATAGTAGACGAAGTAAAAAAATTATATTTCTTATCGACTTGAAAAAAAATTAGTTTTTATCGTTCCACCAACTAGTATAAAATAATAAACAAATTTAAATTAATTGTGTATAATTTATAAATATCTAGCACATAGGTGATATGTATTTAGGTATAAATGATAATGAAATACATATTATAATATAGGTATTAACTTACCGCGATTTAATTGATCGTGGATTTGTGGTTTGTTCCACATTTTCACGGCTTTATTTAATATATTGAATATTACTTTATTTAATTAAAGTAACATCTATTATAATACAGATATTGGTAAACTAAGTATTTGTATTTATGTAATTTTCATTTTCAATTTCATATAAATTGTAAAACAAGTATATATTATAGGTAATTATTATTATATGTAATATTAACTTAAAATTTAAAAAGTTAAATTATAACAAAATTATAACAAAAAATTTTACTTTTTTTTCTAACATAACACAACTAAGAATATATAATATTAAAATAATAATACAAAGACTGAGGAACACAGAATGATTACAATTTAGAACATACGATTACTGAGTACCATGCGGTTTTAAGTTTTAACTCGGCTTGTAAATTATTATTATATTATTGTTTGTTACATCCCTCACGACAATAATATTGTCGATTGAGGTTATACCATAGTCCAAATTCAAAACCAAACACACTATTACAGTATTACCAATCATATTTTAAATTTTGATATTAAGATTATTAATTTTAAGGCGATATAAATCTTTAGACATTTCGACAATATTCCATTGAATGGTTATCGTTAAACGTTAATAAATCTACGACTATAGTGAGATTGTGAGGAGAGCTGATATAGGTATTTAATTGATTGTGTTTATTATCATAATTGGATACTAAATTGGAAATGCACACTCGTAATATTTTATAGGTATATTAATATATTATGATTTAAAATAAAATACCTATTATTGACGGGTAATGTTGAATAATCCTATTCACTAGACTTAATTGTTGTACTGTTGGATTAAGGTATTTTGCTTCGTGATCCACCTAATGGCATGAGTGACAAGACCAGTTGATAAACGGTGCTGGTATGGTCTGAATATATCATCATACACTCTATGCTGAATGTCAGCAGACCAAAACTGTTGCCGAAAACATTGAACAAATTAAATTATAATTTAAAAACGCCGCCTATTTCTTCACCTCCCTCACTCTCTTCAAAATTATCTGAACCTGAATTTACTTTTCCACAACATCAAAAAACAAATATAATAAAACACATGCAATTTGCATGGCATAATGAAAACAAATTTAATTTCGAAATCGATTTTCCAAATTATGAATTTCATACTAATATAACGGAAGTATTGACGCCTTATTTATATTTAAAAAAAAAATTTTCCGATGATATATTTGATTTAATTGTTCAAGAAACTAATATTTATTCTTACCAAAAATTTGGAAAATCTATAAATATTTCTTCCGCTGATTTCGCTGATTTTATTGCAATACAGTTATGGATGTGTGTTATAAAACTTCCAGCATACGCAGACTATTGGTCTAAATTGATTGGAATTAGTAAAATACAAAATATATTGACCCTCAAAAAGTACCAACAATTTTTACGATCACTTCATTTTAAAAACAATGATGAATATGATCCTAACGATAGATTTTCCAAGATTCGGCCATTTCTCAATATAATACGACGAAATTGTTTAAATTAAGATGTAGGAAACCGTTCTTCAATTGATGGTTCCTTATAAGGAGGGTTCCTTATCGTAGGCAGTATATAAAATCCAAGTCCAAAAAATGGGGTTTTAAGTTTTTTATTAGAGCCGGCATTAATAGTCAAATATTACCATATGGTGGAGAAAGCACATTTACTAATATCCAATTTAGTGAATATGAAAAAAATTATTTTGGATTAGGAGGAAAAGTAGTTTTAGCATTAGCTTCCACGATACCAAAAAAAACCTCTTTCAGTTGTATATTATGATAACTTTTTCACATCATCGGAACTTATTTATCATTTGAGGAAAGAATATGGTATTCTTAGCTTAGGTACAGTGCAACAGAACCGTCTTAGATATTGTCCTTTATTAGATGACAAAACGTTAAAAAAAAGGAAGAGAAAATTACTCTGCAAAATGTGATTTGAAAAAAAAAGTTATGGTTGTGAAATGGCTAGACAATAAATCTGTGTGTTTAGCGAGTAATTATGTCGGAGTGCATCCTATATCAAATATTAGAAGATATAACAAAACTAAAAAATATAGAATTGATGTATCTATGCCGCAAATTGTAAAACAGTACAATATGCATATGGGTGGGGTTGATCTTGGTGATATGCTTATTGCATTATATAGAACACAAATTAAGACACATAAATGGTACCTAAATATATTTTCGCAATTATTAGACGTGTGTGTAAACAATGCTTGGCTTCAATATCGTAATGACTGTAAACAATTAAAAGAAAAATGTGTAATGCGTCTCAAACAATTCAGGGTTCAAATTGCCATTGCTTTATCTTCTAAAGGCAAGCCTAAAGTTGGAAGAAAAGATAAAGTTACATCATTATCAGAAAGTTTAAAAATAAAAAATAAAATTGTTCCACGACCAATTGATGATGTCAGACATTCAGACTAGACTGTTATTACCATATGCCTATTGTCGTCATAAAAGGAAGATGTAGAATGTTTAAGAAAGGACAAACAACTATTTCTTGTTCCAAATGTAATACAAGACTTTGCATTACATCAAATAGAAATTGTTTTTTAAATTTCCATATACATAAATAAGATAAAAACGGGGATAAAAATTTTAGATATATTGTTTAAATTTAAGTCAAAGTAAACAATTAAGTTATGTTTTTTTTCAATTAATTTATTTCTATGGTAAATTTAATACATTTAAGGAATTATATTTCATTTTTAAGATTGATTTAAATAATTAAAAATTTGTTTATTTTAAGTCGAAGTAATAGACTGTATACCAATAATAAAGTTCCTATTGTGGTCTCAATGAATTGTTATTATTTATTTGTAGATTCAAAAAAAAATAATTCAAATAAACTTTAAATAATAAAAAAATATACCACCTTTATTTTTTTATGCAGTTTACCAAAAAATTTTTTAATCCAAAATTAAAATTACGAAATTAGTAAAATAAAATAGAAATATTGATGTATTTACTAAAAATGTATACTTGAAAATAATACCAGTATCTTGGCAATGTGTCTTTGAAGATACGGGAATAACAATATCAGTTCTTGGCGTGGTATCTTTTAAGATAAAACTCAGAACTTTGAACTTTCGAGTCAAAAAATTTTTTTGACAACATTTTTGGATTCAGCGACCTTCAATTAGTCTAAAAATAACTACTTTATAATTTTAACTTTATTATTTCTAGTCTTGCCAAATTAAGGGTTAATTTTAAGTTCAACAATATAAATAATGTAAAGCATAAATATTAACTACAAACCGATCTTCCATAAGCTTTAACATTCTTCTTTTTATTCGACAATTTTCTGAGACTTTAACAGGCGACTTATTTTTTAAATATTTTTTTGGGCTAGATACAGGGGTCATTGTTAATGTTGAATTGGATAAACTTTCTAAAAATTATTATATTATTAATTAGTAATAAACATAAAACAGGTACATTTTAGATTCTGAGCGAAGCGAAGAATGTATTGGTTTTACAATGGTGTTTTTTTTTATTATTCTGTAAACATTTTTACTATATATATGTGGTAAAATTTTGGAACCGTTAATTAATTTTTCTATAAAATATAGGACTTAAGGACTTTGAATATTTCGTAAAATTCACGTTTTTACGTTTTTACGTATATAATGTTTGATAAAATGGCAATTTATGATATTATGGTCTGAAAATTTTACTGAAGTATATATACATATAACTTAACACTATATCAAAATATTACAAAAATCTCCATTTTCAATTTTTTTTTGTAGCCGTTTTAAGTTGAAATTTCAGTAAAATCAATATTTAAATTATTTATATGGATTTTTCTTATTATATTACAATATTTTACAATAATGTTAAATGTAATTGACAAATATTTTTTAAAAATTTTGAAAATTTAATTATATAAAAATTATATAGAGTGTTCATTTATGTATAGGTTTACCATAATGTTTTTAGACCAAATCCGGACATCAGTTCCGTTTCAGGGGGAGGGGGGTAAAATTAAAGTTAAACAGTATTGTTCTTTCATTAATACAATTTTATTTAAATAAAAAAATATATTATTATTATTATTATTATTTTTACTTTGTTTTATAAATAAAACGTCTACATAAGAGTTATTAGGTAAAACATGTTATAATAATTAATTAAGTTATATAATAATTTTTATCAGTTCCTTATTCAGTTCATGCTGGGTCCTGGTTCGTAACATTCTTCATCGTCTTTTTTATTTTCATATTTTTCAGATGCGTTAATTTTTTTCACAAAACATTTGTCAATTTTAATTTTATCGTGAAATTGTGAACATGATAAATCAGAATTTTCTTTAATATTAAGCAGCTCTTTTAAAACTGTTAATGACAATCTTCCTCTTTCAGCACTCCTAATAGACCCCATCATTGAAAAAATACGCTCGGCGGGAGCTGAAGTGCCAGGCAGACACATGGCAAATTCTATTATTTTAAAAATATTCAAAAAAGAAACGTTGCTTCTAAAAAATGCATCAAATATCTCCTTCCATTTTTCATGCATTTTAGGTGTTAATTCATTTTGTTGTGAAGCCCATTTAGGTTTCAGATGTCTTAGGACTAGAGACGAGCGTTCATCAAATAATTGATCCACATTGATAGAATTTGGTACAATACTGACAACTATTATTGCACTAGCCTCCATTTCTTCCCAAGTAGGATCATTTTGTAGCGTTAACCATTTGAATTTGTTAGCTTTGTCAAAGCTGTTTTCCCAAAGTTTTAAATAATTTATCCTTGCTTGATAAAAACCTTTCATATTTTTACGAAAATGATTTTCCTTATCAACATCAATTGCATTATCATCTTTAAGTTTAGCAAGTAGTTGGTTAGCTGCAAATGGTATAAAGTGATTTGCTTTCCGTTCTCCTAGTTTGATAACTAATTCTTCATACACTTGTGTTGCTTCTGAAGCAGTTATATAGTCAGACTCAAGTTTAAGAATAGATATTTGGAACATTTGAACAGTTCCATGCACAAACTTTAAAAAAAGTTCAGAATCTGGGTCTTTAAAAATTCAAGTAACACAGCAGGACAGTTTTCAATAGCCATGAAATATGACTTTAAGGCGTCAAACAATAACAATATCCGTTCTATGGCAGGTAATAAGCTCAAAAATCTCGTATTTCCATGTGAAAGGACTTTTTTATACTCTATATTTGCAAATTCGCAAAATTCTTTTAACGCAGCCACTCTGACAGTATACTGAAAAAATAATTTATAGACTTTTACTACTATTACCTCAACATCAATGGACAGAGCATCGCATGCTGTCTGGACAGTGTTATGTAAAATATGAGCCGCACAACCAATTCAAAAATAGGACGAGACAAAGATTTTTGCAGTTTTCGAAAAACATTTCCTTGACCTTTTCTTTTTACACCACCGAAGTTAGTATTAGTGTTATCAGCATAAAGACTAACAACTTTTGAATCAATAGGTACTTTTTAATACATTTTAAATGATGTTCTACCAAAATATCAGAGGTTTCACCCGGAAGTTGATCAAAATATAAAAGTTTAACCTTAATTCCTACATTTTGGTTAAAATAACGAACGCATAAGGGAGTCAGTTTAATTTCTTTTCTGTTAGAACTGTCAATCGTTAATGTAACAAAATTTACATCTTTGAGATCTAATCCGTGTGTGGCAGTGTGGTAAGCAAAAGTTGCTTCTTTGGCCGCACACTGCAATTGGTCATTTGTAGCGTCAATGTGTTTAAAAAAAGATTTAATACTTGCTGTGGACACCGCTTGACTAGTCTTTTTGTGTCTGCCACTTTGTATGTGATTTTCAATATCATACCGTCCTCGCTGCTCCACAGAAAATTCGGAATTGCATGTCGAACATCTCACGCGGTCATTACTATTTGACACTGTTTTAAAAACTTATATTCTTCTTTCAGTTTATCGGTAAAAACACACTTACGTTTAGGCATTTTTTGAAGACGTAGTACCATAAATTAACAAAACTATAATATTTAATATTTCAAGCAAAACACAACTACAAGAAAAACAAATAACAACCACCTCTTCATTCATAAAACAGAAAAGAAACTGTCAAAGCGTCGACTGTCGAGTGAATTTTACGATTTATACGGGTCGTTTTCCATGTTTTCACATTACATGTGAACAAATTAAACACACGAATACTTATTTAGTAGGACTACATTTGATAATACTTTATTTTATTTTATGGCAACGACGATAATAATGAATAGTCGCTTATCGTGACGTTCTGAAAAAAATATGAATAAAAAAAGAAATTAGATATTATTAATTTATACAGAGTGAACCCGGAAATCTGTCACCAAACATAACTTTTTGTATCAATATAACCACGTTAAACGGTTACCTTTATAAAATCCGGACAGGTGTTTGAAATCCGGACGTATGGTAATCCTATTTATGTACTATATGTGTGATAAAATTTTGCGTTTTAAATATTTAATTAAAAATGTCAATATTTTAAAAAATACCTACATTATAATCTGACTGAACTTCGCTCAGAATCGTTTTTTCGAATGCATCATTGCATTCAAATTCTGATTAAAATAAACGCTATGATTTGCACACCTGTATCCCATGCGCAGGAGTATCAGCTCTTTAAATATGTATTTTCATTATAAACTTGTGCATACCTTTAGTTGGAGATATGTTGGAAGTAGATCCAAGAAACTCATTCATAATGTCATAATATTTCCATGACATCCGGCCTGTTCCTGTTACTTTACTTGAAGCATTATCGTGAACTTTGTTATATTGAAATTTTAAACCTCGCCATTTATTGCTACATATATTAGCATCAAAAATAAATTGTTTTTTTGCCATTTTTTTAGAAATATCTTCCCATATTTAATTTTTATTTTTTGCCGACGAAAAATAGTTGTCTTTTTCTCGCCTAAGTTCAATAAGTAATTTAATGGCTGTATCATTCCATATATTTTTACTTTCATCATTTACTATGTCATGTACATCATAATCTTTAAGTTGATTAAATTGTAAATTTTCAGGTTCTTCATATTCTGTATTATTTGCGCGTTTACTCTATGTTTTTTCTTATTTTCAGAAATATCCAAATATCTTCCATGTTTAACAAAAGAAATAGTTTTTCCTAGAGTTGTTAAAATACGGTATTTTATTTTTATTTTGTATCATACCGTATTATACTGGTATTATACACGTATTATACCGTATAAAATCATGTTGTACCTTAAATTATCTGAAATTAATCACTGATATAACTTGTTAAGATAGTTATTTTAATTTTTCAATTGATTTTGAGAAAAACTAAAAAAAACTACAAATTTAAAAATAATTAATGGTTTTTTAAGTAAAACTTTGAAGGTTTTTAATTTAATCTAGAGGTACTTAATTACTTGAAATTTAAATCTCTAATAAATAAATGTGATATATAATTTTAATTACCTACATATGATTAATTTAATTTGTGCAATAAGACATAAGTTACTAATAAATAATAATTATGAATAATACAAAATATAATTTTTACATAGATTAAATTTAAATTTAATAAGTAACAATTTTTTCTAAATATAACATGGATCAATACTTAAAACCTTTTAGAAACAATGGTATAAGATAAATATTATATTAATTACCTAGGTACTATAGTTTTTTTTTATTATTCTATTGAATAGATTATGGTGTTCAAAATAAAACTTGTAGAAAGTACTATTGAAATTGTCAACCTGTATTTTGAACGTGGTCTTGTTATCATTTGTTTCTTTTGCGCGTTTTTCATGAAAGTGGTAAAATATTTTATCAGTGATAACTTGGAACTTGAACATTTTTTTTTTATATGTAAATACTAAAATATTATATACATTTAAATTTTTTACACCGAAATTATCAATGTTATATTTTATTTAAATTTCTAACGGTAAGTACCTACTCTTTTAACTAACCTACTATTAAATATAATTGTCCATAATTAATTCATGTTTACAATTTTACATCAATTATATATTTTATAATGTATTGTATTATTCCGGAACTTAAAAAAATATTTATCTATATTATTCTATAGCAGTGGTCTCAAACTCAAATTACCTTCGGGCCATATATATTTACAT
>JAIUCT010006484.1:340-28302 GCA_021307375.1 Tetraneura akinire
AGGCATACAAATTCATACAAATTCCATACTAAATATTTATGCAAAAACAATTTCAAAATTTCAATGTGGGGGTGCTGGGGTAATGGACGTACAAATTTATCCGATGAATCAAATTCGTCGAAGGAAAAATGTCCTTTTTTCGTTATTTTTTCGTCCTTTTTCTGTGTGACATGAGGTCAATTTTGGGAAATTCGAAAAATGACCTTTATAAAGTACAAACTACATCCAATTTTCAATCGAAAACATTCAACATTCGTGAAAATCGGAGCATTATTTCGGGTAGTAAAAGTGTCTTCATACTTAAAAAAAAAAAACAAAAAAAAAAAAAAAAGACCCACATAATTGTAAAACCAATACATCTAATATATATAATTAACACAATTATATATATAAGTATAATAATTATATTTTTAGATATTGTACAAATTAGATTTTTAAATTATCGTGTATACATAGTAATAGATAATAAATGAGTCACTGAGATATTAATATGTTTTGAGAAGATAAATATTATTTAATTATTACTTACTGAGTATTTATTTGTACCATATCCTGAGACCCACTCAGTAATAATATTTCCCGGCTTAAAATGTTTTTCGCATACTCTGGAATTATTTTTTAATTCTATTTCTAAAGTTTTTCCCCATGATATTCGTTCATTTTTGGGTATGCTGAATGAACTACATTATGTTCTTTTACACTGCGGAACACAACAATTCATTTTAAAATATTTTTTAGAAAGACATATAACTATTTTAATACTTTTCGCAAAAACTATTTTAATACCTTTTACAAAAAAAGCGGGAATTTTTAAAGTTGAATAATTTTTAATCATGTTGTTCTAGTTACAAATAATTACGCTGGTCGCGCTAATCATTAGTTTAACAGCTGATTTCAACGGTAGATTTAAAAGAAAAATGACCTTAATAAAGTACAAACTACATCCAATTTGCAATCGAAAACATACAACATTCGTGAAAATCGGAGCATTATTTCGGGTAGTAAAAGTGTCTTCATACTTAAAAAAAAAAAAACAAAAAAATAAAGACCCACATCATTGTAAAACCAATACATTCTTCGCTTCGCTCAGATTCTAAAAAGAATTAAAAAAATCGATTTAGAGAAATTAAAAATTCGCGTCAAATAGGTGGTATTTTGCCCCTTATACCGATATCTGCAGGTTTATCGGCATTGGGTAGTATAGCCTCAGGTGGTTCGGCAGTGTATAATGCTATAAAAAATACTAGAAAAAGTGGAGGAGGATTATATTTAAATCCGTATAATGGTAAAGTATTAAATTCTACAAGAAAAAAAAAACTAATTGAAACGTTACCTAATAGACTCTGACAACTCGAGATATTATAAAACATATTGTAAAATTAAAAATACGTCATTTTCGTGGTGTCTTTTCTCATGATCAGGCCCCCCACAAAGAGGGGGGTCAGTAAGGTCTATGGTACCGGGGCCCGGACCCTCAAGGGGCCCGTGCAAATTATATAATTTAATACGTATTATACTAGACAATTTATTTATTTATTTAAATAATTAAATAATATTGTTTCAACACAAAATATTAATTATTATTGCGATCACAAAGGTAACACAGATAAAATAAATGGATAGAATTTATTTATACAAGTATGTTGTATACAATTACGAATAATTATCCCAAAACCATTATTCCTTGTAAGATATTAATAACACAGGCCACATTAGATAAGATAAAACTGGTTAGTGCCTCAGTAATCGCCCGATCGCCGTGTTGTTTTTTCGTATATTTTATTTATGAATGTTTTGTACAGTAAGTTACATCGTTTTTGAAGCACATCAAAAACTTTGTAACCTGTTTTCTCCCATTTTATGCTATATGAAATTATCAAGTGAAGATCTTGAAACAAACGTGAAAAAAATGATAAAAATATATTCGAATGATCTATCACTTACCTTGTTGAATGAATTATTACATTTAAAAAAAATATAAAAATCAGTCTTTCAAACAGAAATTGAAATACCACCACTAAAACTATTAAACGAAATTTATGCAAAGAAATTAGAAACAATTTTTATAAATATTTCTGTTGCTCTAAGAATTTTTTGTACTATACCATCTCTGTCACTGAAGCAGAAAGAGCTTTTAGTAAGTTAGGAAATCAACTTAAAACTTGGCAAAGAGCTTCAACCGGACAAGATCGACTTAATTCCCTTGAAATTCTATCAATTGAAAATCAACTTGCATCAAAAATTAACTTCGAAGATATTATACATGACTTTGCCAAAAAAAAAGCAAGAAAATAAAAATGTAATTAAGTTTAAATTAACTGATAATATGTATTTACATAATATGTTTTTACATTTTTTATGTATTTTTTTTTATTTATGTCTATAGGTCTAGATATAATTATAATAATCAAATATATAAATATATATATATATTATATTTCACTACCATTTACAATGAATTATAAATAATTTTTAAACACTTTTATGATTTTTATGTAGTGAATTTACCTAATATAAATTAAAAATAATGGTATATATCAATATAACTGATCTAACTTATTTAAAGGTAATTTACATTTCCTGAAATTTTAAAGAAACGTTCAGCTGATAAAGAAACTGTAAAATCGATATTTAGTTTATAATATTATAATTTATAAACATAAAATAAATTGGTAGGGATTATACTGATTATAGTATAAGGTATAACTGTTAAAAATACAATGGGCTCCGATTTTTTTACAGTACCGCCGTTAAAAATGTTATGTGGGGGGCCTGCTCGTGATGACTTACCTAGAAAACCATACAACGTTGAATGCGCAATATTAAACTTGGATAAATCTTCATGTAAAGGAAGTCATTGGGTAGCGTATTACAAAAATCAAAATACAATTGAATATTTTGACAGTTTCGGTGATTTATCTCCACCGATTGAATTGCAAAAATATTTGAAAGGATTTAATATTCAGTATAATTATACAAACTATCAAAATTATAATACATTCAATTGTGGTCATTTATGTCTTGAATTTTTAAAATGCTAGAATCAGTTACTTTAAGCTTAAATGGAAATACAACTTCATTATCTGCAAAATATTTTCCCCCAATAAACGTTTACGAAGACTCAGAAATTGCACTCCTTAGTTTACAAACATACAATGCTTTCGCTAATATTAATGAAACTAATAATTCATTTGAAATAGTTATTCCTTCTAAAAAAGTATCAAAAAGGGTATACATTGGTATTAAAACGGGGTGTTATGAGTTTGAAGAAATTAAGAATAGTATTTTAAATGATATTGACAAAGCAAATAAAGCTTTACATGATCAAAAAATAGAAATTATTGATTTTAAAATTTGGGTTGATAAAAATACATTTAAAACACATATAAAAAGCAATTACATAGTAACCTTTGACGTGAGAAATAGTTTAGCATCTATACTAGGTTTTAACAAAATTCAATATGATTATGAAAGAAGTGAAACAGATATGGAATCAGGAAAATCGATTGATATAAATCCTGTGAATACTATAAAAGTTATGTGTAATATAGCACGAGGATCATTTCACAATAGTAAACCATCCCATTCGATTTATGAATTTTTTTCAAATCATATTTCAGGAACAAAAATCGTTGAAACTCCAAATAATCTTATTTATTATCCTTTAACCACCTCGATTATTGATTCTATAAATATTGATTTAGTTGATCAGGAATTAAGACCACTTCACCACTTAAACGAAAGAGTAACAATTGTTTTACATATTAAAAGGTACCTACAGTAATTAATATGGGTTTAAAATTTAATAATATAAATATAAAGCCACTACATCTGATTAAACCAATTAGTTACAAAAAAGAAGTACAAGTGAACGCAGTAAATAAAAAAATTCGTAAATTAACAACAAAAAGTAAAAATATTTTAAAGAAATTAGGATATCAATTAAAACATAATGCCTGAAAGTAATATTCTAGACATTAATTCACAGTATTCAACAGATTCCAAAATTACTAAAATTGAATATCAGTCATTTATTCCATACACTAATTCATTTAATAATAATGATGAAATTCGGATTCCAGTACAACAGACTGATACGTACCCATATCTTCATGACAGTTTTATTTATATTGAAGGAAAAATATCGGAAGCGGATAAAATTGTTCTGCATAATAATGGAATAGCATTTTTATTTGAACAAATTAGATTAGAAATTAACGGAGTAGAAATAGACAGAACTCGATCGCTTGGTATAACTAGTACTTTAAAAGGATATCTATCTTGCACACCTGATGAATATAATTATTACGAAAATGCAGGTTGGACTTATATAAATAGTTCGAATATAGCAGACACCACGGGGGATTTTAGTGCATGTGTTCCATTAAAATATTGGTTAGGATTTTTTGAAGATTTTAAAAAATTTTAATAAATTGTCGTTTAGAATTAATTTTAACTAGAAGTAATACTGATAGATATCATTTAAAAGATATAACAAAAGTACCTGCAAAAGGATCAATATCAATTAATAAAATAGTTTGGAAAATACCACATATTACTGTTGATGACGGAGAGAGATTAAAATTATTACAATACGTTGAAAAAGAAAAAAGTTTATTCATACCATTTAGATCATACGAAACATATGAATATCCTGAACTTGGTGATGTTAAAAAAGTTATGTGGAGTATAAAAACTGCATCTAAATTAGAAAAACCACGTTATATTATATTAGGACTTCAAAAAGGACGAAATAAAAATGATGCTCTTGATTCTAGTATGTTTGATCATTCTAAATTAACAAATGCTAAAGTATATTTGAAATCAGTTATCTATCCATACAATAATTTAATTTTAGACTTTAGTAAAAAAAATTATACAACATTATATAATATGTACGCATCATTTCAAGAATCGTATTATGAAAACGGAAAACGTAATCCTATATTAAATCCTACAAATTTTTTAAAATATGCACCAATAGTTGTCATCGATACTTCAAAACAAAATGATTCGGATACCAGTTCTTCAGTTGATGTTCGTTTAGAATTTGAGGCTGAAGATAATTTAAAAGGTGTTACAGCGTTTTGTGTAATAATTCATGATCGTATAATTGAATACATACCTTTAACTAGAGAGATAAGAAAACTTTTTAAAACACATTTATAAAAATTCATATATGTATTGTAAAAAAAAAAAAAAATAAAAAAAAAAATTATTGTAAATTTATTTAAAAATAAAAAATGAGTTGATATTATAAATTGTTTTATTATTTAAAAATATTTATTTTATTCTTTAAAAAAGTTTATTGAGAAATACTTTGAATCGTCGCGTGATCGGTATACGGTAACGAGAAAAAATCGTCCAGGAAATCACGGGAGAAATATTTTGAATCGCCGTGTAATCGATGTATGTTCTATCCCTTTTTTGATGTATGTTCTATCACTTTTTTTATGTATGTTCTATCCCTTTTTTAATGTATGTTCTATCAGTTTCGTTACAGGGAGATGAAAAAAAATCGTCCAGGAAATCGCGGGGAAAAATATTGAAATTACCGTATGACCAAAATGTCGTCATGTGACGCCCGGGGACGTTGAAAATTTTTCCCCACGATTTCCTGGACGATTTTTTCTCATCTCCCTGTAATTCAAAAAAATGGGGTATAGAACATACAAAATATAACTACTGATTCTATCCATTTTTCATTTAATAAATTATTGTTCAAAGGAAAACTAAAAATAATTAACAAATTTATACATAATAATTTAATTTATGTTAATTTTATATTTTAATAATACATGATTTGATTAATACTTACCGGAAAAAACTAATAGCAACTCCAGATTTGTAGTGATTTGCACAACCATACGCGACACAAGACACAGGCATACTTAATTAATACTTATAAATTAAATACAAAAATTAATAAGTATTTTTATTTTACACAAAATTGATTTATTTTAAATTATATATAAGATATAACACAAAAAAAAATGTATAAAATGAACAAATATAAAGATTTTTATTATAATTTTTAAAGTATTTAACGTGTATAATACATATTATTAATACAAATAATAGAAATGTTTTGCCAACCGACAAAATGGCGGACACTTTTAAATATTGCTTCACGTGATAATGCGAGTGCCTTATCTAGTATAATATAGAAATCTGTGATTCAAAATAACAGTTATAACAGATAATATTCACAAGGAGATTATGATTTTTTGATATCAAAACATGATTTTTGACAAAATGGGAGATACGTGCTGTTTACGTGGACGTAACGATATACTATCTTTTGTCCCAGGAGTGGCTTAAGAGGAGGTCATACCGAAACGTGAACGCATGTAATACATCATAGAATGCGCTTTCGATACTTTTGTGGCGGCGCAAGCACGCGACAATAGCACATAACTCAGCTAATATGAGCGTTGTTAGATATTAAATCGAGAGCGCGTTTATTGTTTCATGAACCTTCGTAGTGTTTAGAACGTTATATTTGTATAGTAGGTACAAAGTACAGACCTAGTCATAGCAGATAGATTGGTATAACCACAACGGTGCGAGGAAAACGGGGTTCTTAGTATTTATTTTTATAAATTTATAATCAACAACCTAGTGCGTCATACCGGGCGGCTAAAACCGGAAATTCACATCGCAATTCGCAATATAATTAGGTAATGAAAATCGTCGCCCACAAAAGGCGATCTTTCTTTGCCAATTTATTTAGTAATGACTGTAAACGCGAGATTGTCGTTGTTGATTTGTACTTTGTTCGCTAAATTTATTGATTGTATAATAGTATCGATAACGATTATGGCCTGGAACTATTTTGTATCGTTGTCACGAGCCAGTCTCTAAACCACCGCCATAGGTGAAAAGTGTAGCGAAAAATAATAAATTCTATGATTCAATATATTTCTATTTCTTTTTATTTGCAATCCTATAATACAGTCCACAACCAAACGAAAATTGGTCATTTCGGTCCGGATGAGCAACAAGTCATTGCCATCAACATAAAACAATATAATAAACCAATTATTTTAAAAATCAATATTTGTGCCTAAACAGAAACCATATGTATTAAATTTAATTAAAAAAAATGTTGTGAGTAAAATTTTGTGTAATTAACAATATAAGTGTTAATTTTATTTCAAAAAGTGATTTAAATATTTATTACAATATATTTACTATTAAATTAATTATATATTTTTTCATATTTGTATAGTGTTGTCTAGTCAAGATTCAAGAATCAAAATTCCAATCCTATTTGGTGAGATCTTTATTAAAATTTATAATATTGTATATACGAGTATTTGTAAAAGAGTAAAATTTGCAAATCGAAATATTTCGCGATTAAGTCCGGGGTTTTTCAGATTAAATAATATAAAGAGTAAATATACATTTTAAATCGATATTATATTATTATCTATATAATTTATTACGTTGTTGAAATATGTCGGAAATAAGTACGTTAATTAGTCGTAGAGGACAGGTGAAAGGCCAAATAACAAGATGTATAACGTTCCTTAAAACTTCATATGATACTGTAGACGTCAATATGATAATAACAAGAAAAGAAAAATTAGAAGAGTCATGGCAAGAATTTCGTCAAATCCAAGCGGCAATTATCGAACTTGAAGAAACACAAGAACACGCAGCGTATGAATGTGAATTTGAAAACTTGTATTTTGAAGCTGTAACATTAGCTACAACACATATAAATAATAAACAATATAATCCAAGACAAAATATAAATCCGCAATTAATTAATGGTGGTTGCTAAAGTCCACGGGAATCCGCAGAGAGTTCAGGGTCACAACAACCATTATCAATAGTATTTTTAGAACCACTAAAAGTACCGGTGTTTACGGGAAATTATGAAAACTGGACGTCGTTCCACGATGTGTTCGTAGCACTGATACATACAAATATAATGAATATTCAAAAATTCTTTTACTTAAAGGCGTCACTTGAAGGAAGTGCATTACGAGTAATTAAATCATTAGAAACGACTGCCGAAAATTATGAAACGGCATGGAAAACCATAGTCAATAGATATAGTAACAAAAGATTCTTAATCCAAAATCATATAAAATCTATGTTCGACTTAGAACCAATACAAAAAGAGTAGGCGTTAAAATTACGACAATTAACAGACTCCATATGCGGTCACATTAATGCACTTGAGTCACTAGGTCAAGATCCAAAAGCATGGGGTTGTCTATTAATCCATATTATAGTCACAAAATTAGATTCGTTCGCTGTTAAAGAGTAGGAGACTCAGACCACGGAAACAAATGATGTACCTGTAGTTGATCAGCTATTACAATTTCTGGAAAAAAGAGTGCGTGTATTAGAGGCTGTAAAAGCATCAAAACAAATAATCGTCAACAACAATAAAAAAAATCTACATCAATATTTACAGCAACAACAGTATCAAAATGCATTATATGTAAATTAAATCATGCGATCTATAAGTGTCCAACATTTTTGGCATTATCAGTTTCCGATAGAATTAAACGTGTAAACGAGTTAAAATTATGCAAAAATTGTTTAAGACAACATTTTGACAAAAAATGCAATATGCGCCCTTGTCCTAAATGTAACAAATATCACAATTCGTTATTACATATCACGTTTAAATCAAATTCAAATCAAATAGAAGTTGTACATAACGACGTAGAAATAAACAATATCGAAATTAAAGATAACGATGAACCGCGTGCAACAATTAATGCTCACACGTCACAAATAAATCATTGTCAAATTTTGCTATCTACTGCTATAGTACGTGTAACTAATAAAGCAGGTGTGGGAATTTTATGTCGTGTATTATTAGATTCAGGGTCAGAAAATAATTTTATACGAGAGGAAATTGCTCAAGCATTAGGTTTAAAGCGGACTCATATCAGCTGTTCAGTTATAGGTATAGAGGGGTCTAAGCATTCAGCTACGTCGTCTGTGACAATAAATTTAAAATCACGCGTATCAGATTGTCAAGTAGAAGTTAATTGTACAGTTTTATCAAAGCTAACTAATAATATACCAGTTACACCTGTCAATCCTTCACATTTAATCATTCCGAATATTGAATTGGCCGATCCTTCATTTGCAATACCACAGAAAATTGACATTATTATAGGTGCCGGTTTATTCTACGAAATAATGTGTAAGGAACAACAACGACCATCAATTACTGGTCCGATTTATCAGAAAACCCGATTAGGATGGGAAGTTTCCCGGCAGGTAAACAATAAAAATAAAGGAAACAAGAATTGCATTGCATTATTTTCGTCCAGAGTACAAATAAATAAAAACCTAGAAGAACAGATGTCAAAATTCTGGAGACTGGAAAAATGCGGATCCAATCAAAATTATTCATTAGAAGAAAAAACGTGTAAAAATTATTTCGAAAATACAACAACTCGCGATAGTACAGGTAGATTTACAGTACAATTACCATTCAGAGATAATTTTAAATTGGGTAATTCCTACGATAATGCTCTACAAAGATTTCTGTCATTAGAAAAACGATTTAAATCTAATTTGCAATTAAAAGAAAATTATACAAATTTTCTTAAAGAATATATAGATCTAAATCATATGGAACTAGTTGATATTAAAATAAACAATAAAAAAAAATAACACTAATTATTTAAACCATGCTGTAATAAACGATAATAGTTTAACCACCAAATTACGTGTAGTGTTAGACGGATCATGTAAAACATCAACAGGAATTAGATTAAACGACACATTACTCAAAGGTCCAAATATCCAACAAGACCTGGTTTGCATATTGGCGCGTTTCCGAACTCATTATTATGCATTATGTGCAGATATATCAAAAATGTACCGTCAAATCTTGGTAAATGTAAAAGATAGAAAATACCAAAGAATTATTTGGCGTGAAGAACCCGACAAGCCCATTCAAATATTTCAATTAAAAACAGTGACGTATGGTACGACTCCAGCCTCATTTTTATCTACTGGGTGTTTAAATTGAATCGCAGACGAAGAAAT
Organism: Tetraneura akinire; assembly: GCA_021307375.1. Lineage (NCBI taxonomy): Eukaryota > Metazoa > Arthropoda > Insecta > Hemiptera > Aphididae > Tetraneura > Tetraneura akinire. The sequence continues at coordinate 10,370 of JAIUCT010006484.1, forward strand.
GATTAATTATCCAAATGCATGCAAAGCAATTAAGACGGACTTTTGTGTCGATGATTATTTAGGTGGTGCCGCGTCCAAAGTAGAGGCTATATCCCTACGTAATGAGTTAATTAAAGTAATAGATTCTGCCGGTTTTCTGTTAAGAAAATGGGCGGCCAATGATCCAGATTTATTATCTAATATGCCACAGAGTAATAATAATAATGTAACAATGCATGTCGTTAAAACCGATAATAACACTATCAAGCTATTAGGTTTGTATTGGAACACGGAAAATGATATTTTCCAATATAAAATAAATACAGGTATACAATCTAAAGTAATTACAAAAAGGTCAATACTATCTGCTATCGCAAATATATTTGATCCATTAGGTCTTATCGGTGCAATTATCGTTCAAGCAAAATTAATTATGCAAGAATTATGGCAACTACAGATAGATTGGGATGACACCCTCCCTATTAATTATGCAGATAAATGGCAAACATTTCAAACCAATTTAAAGTACGTAGATAACATAAAAATACCACGTCGTATTAGTCGGCTTATAAATATAAACAACATACAAGTGCACGGGTTTGCAGACGCATCTATAAAAGCGTATGGTGCATGTATATATATTCGAACGACATCGACGAATGGTGAATGTGACTTAAAATTACTGTGCGCTAAACCGAGAATCGCACCGTTAAAAACTATTTCCTTACCACGACTTGAACTTTGTGCTGCTTTATTACTAGCTCGTATGTCCGATAAATTTTTACCAAGATTAAACATAAATATAGAGAAACGATATTATTGGACGGATTCGTCAATAACATTATCATGGATATCATCACCTTCCGCGAAATGGAACACCTTTGTCGGCCATAGAGTCGGCGAAATTCAAGACTTAACATTAATATCCGAGTGGGGTCATGTAACCACAGACTCAAATCCAGCGGACATATTATCACACGTTTGCGATCCAATAAACTTAAAGAGCACAAGTTATGGTGGCAGGGTCCTGAGTGGTTAAAGGATGACCCGTTGTCCTGGCCAAAATTAAATAGTACACATTTTTCCAACAAAGAAATTCCAGAACAAAAAAGAACAACTATTGCCGTACCCGCAATAATCCAACACGACAATTTTATAATCAGTCGATTTTCGTCGGTATCGAAATTAATACGAATTGTTGCCGTCATATATAATAGGTTTATCCATAACGTCAAATTATATATTATACAAGATAAAATCACAGCTGTCAAAAATAAATTAATAGGTGCAATAACTGTCGATGAATATACTAATGCGCGTAATAAAATTATCAAGATAGTACAACTACAACACTGGTCACGGGAAATCCATTGCTTACAAAACAAAACTCCGATATCGCGTAAAAGTAATTTAATTCAATTAAGGCCGTATATCGATGAATGCGGTATTCTGCGGATCTGCGGGTGGGTGGTCGATTAACAAATGTTATCGAATCAAATAATTTTCAACGTCATCCAATATTATTGCCTTCTCGTAGTATATTTACGAAATTAATATTCGAGTACGAACACAAGAAAATTATGCACGGCGGACCTCAAGCTCTTTTAGCCGCCGTTCGTTTAACTTATTGGCCTATCAATGGAAGACATATTGCACGTAGTACTGTACATAAATGTATATCATGCTTCAAATTAAAACCAGTAGTATTTCAACCTCTGATGGGTGACTTAACAAAAGACCGAGTAAATCCAAGTCGTCCATTTTCAAAATGTGGTATAGATTTTGCAGGTCCTATAATGATCAAAACTAGTAATTCTCCAGTTATTAAAGGTTACATATGCGTATTTGTGTGTTTTTCAACAAAAGCTGTACACATTGAACTAGTTGGCGATCTCACAACAGAGTCATTTTTAAACGCCTTACGTATATTTATAAGTCGACGAGGAATTGTTTCCGATATTTATTCCGATAACGCTACAAATTTTATAGGCGCTAATCGCTATCTACGTGAACTTTATGATTTATTTTATTCTGAAAAAAACCAATTATTATTTCATACTGCTACAACAGATATCGGAATAAAATGGCATTTTATACCACCACGCTCCCCTAACTTTGGCGGCTTATGGGAGGCTGCTATAAAATACATCAAACATCACCTATATAGAACTTTGGGCAATGCACACTTAACTTATGAAGAATTAAATACAGTTTTAATACGCATTGAAGCATGCTTAAATTCTCGACCCATAACTCCATTGTCAACCGATCCCTCAGATTTGTCATATCTTACACCAGGACATTTTCTAATTGGCGAATCACTTATTTCAATTCCTGAACCTGATTTAAATAATCCAAATGTACCTATGAATCGATTAGACAGGTTGCAACGTGTGTTACGGCTAACACAACAAATATGGTCGCGATGGTCTAAGGCCCTTTTCACACATACACGGTTTCCGTGTACACGGCAACCGTTTACACGGATGTAGATATTTCACACATACACGGTTTTTCTACGGCATAGCCGTGATACTTGTACCCGTCGTCAGTTGTTGTTTGCTGTCGAGGTCTATTCGTTGTATTTATATAGTTTATAATGGATAAAAATAAAAAAATAGCTCTTTTACTTTTAAATAGACGCCGTAAGCGTCGTGTTAGAAATATACGAGAAAGAATCTATTGGATTCACCCATATATTTCTAACAGGAAAGAAATGGGTGACTTTTATACCGTGTTTAAGGACCTCCGAGAACACGAAGATAAATTTTTCGTGTATTTTCGAATGTCAATGAAATCTTTTGACGAATTACACGACCGACTGAAAAATACATTGCAACGTCAGAATACGTTTATGAGAGACTGCATCGAACCTATGCAAATGTTAGCTGTAACTCTAAGGTAAGTGAATATAATATAATTAATAATAATAATATATATTTTACTTATTAAAATGTAGCAAACTTTTACATATTATTTTTGTGAGTGTTAAAATTATTTATTAGTTTATAAAAAAAAATTAATGTATATATATATATATATATATATAATACAAGTAATATAAGTAGTATTAAAATTACAGTATTTAATATATTACAATCTGAATTATTATGTAAAATCTAAATCTATGAATGACTCGTCTGTATTGCTTTCAACTGAAGACGGATTATCATTAATACGGTTATATTGGTGATGGACGTCAGTATATGTGGGGCGATTCTCTATAGTTTGGTAGCGCATAGAAGATGTCCCTGGTTGATTTATAGGCAATTGCAGATCATAATTTTGTATATTTTGTTGCATAGGAATACAGTGATTATAATTAATGTTATTACTTGCTGTTGAATGAGATTTGAAATCCGTGTATGGGTTTTGTGTTTGAAATCGTCTCTGCTTAATATTGGTCAATAATTGTAGTACACCTATCTGAAAGTTTACAGTTTCATCTTCTGTGAATGTATGCAATGTTGGAACAATGCCTTTAAAAAATGAAATATGACGATCCTCTGGTTCTTCCAACGCTTTTAATATTCTCATATCAACCTCATCTATCTTTCTTTTACGAGTTCCAAGTTGTTTTCTAGGTGGTATTTTAAATTGGCTACTTTCGTTTCTGTTGTCATTTTCTGAAACAGTTGGTTCAGTATCTTCGTTACCCGAGTTGATAGATAAACTATCCTCAGTTGGCCGTGGGCAAAATACTTTTGATAAAAATTTCAGCTGTTCTGCGTAGACGTATTTTTTTATAGCTGATGCACCAGCACCGGATTTCTTTAGTGATTTTTCTTTTTTCGTAGATTTATTATATGCATCTCTAATATTCACCCATCGTTTCACAACTTCCTTACCTAAAATTATAAATAATTTATTTTGGTTTCAGGTATTTAGCAAGTGGGTGTAATTTAAAAAATTTACATATTAATTATAAACTTGGCATTTCAACCATCAGCAACATAGTTAAAAATGTATGTATAAGTATCTGGGAAGTAATGTTAACGGAGTGTATACCTCTCCCTGATGAAGAAAAATGGGAATCGATTGCTAATGAATTTGAGACACGAGCCAATTTCCCACACTGCTTAGGGGCAGTCGATGGAAAACACATCAGAATTATTAATCCCCTAGGTTCCATGTATTATAATTACAAAGGTTATTCATCTGTAGTTTTAATGGCTATAGCTGATGCTAATTATCGTTTTGTATACGTTGACATCGGGAGTTATGGAAAAGATTGTGACTCATCTGTATTCAAAACGTCTACATTGTGGACATCAGTTATAAATAATAAGCTTAAAATACCTATTGAAAGAAATGTTATCGGAATAGAAAATCACAGGTTACCTTATTTCTTCGTTGGAGATGAAGCATTTGCGCTCCACAAACATTTACTTCGCCCTTTTGGTGGATCGCAACTTACAGAGAAAAAAAGGATTTTTAATTATCGCCTAAGTAGGGCTCGGAGATATGTAGAGTGTACTTTCGGAATTTTGAGCAACAAGTGGAGGATATTTCACAGACCAATTAACTTGGAACCAGACTTTGCAGTTATAATTGTCAAAGCTTGTGTCATTCTTCATAATTTTGTTCGAGACAGGGACGGATATCAAGTTGAGGACACAGAAGTAATAATAGGTCTAGATGAAGTACAAAGAGAACACGAGACACGAGGAGGATTAACAGCAAATAATGTCCGCAATGTTTTAAGTGATTATTTTGTATCGAATGCAGGGGCTTTAAAATGGCAAATGTTAAAAATATAGAAATTGTACTTGAATATAATTAATAATACATATGCTCGTATATAATATAATATATTATATAATATTATTAAATAAAATATTTTTTTGTTTTAGATATTAATAAAATAATACTTGCTTTTGGAAAATTATGGGTATATTTATTTTATAATTATATAAGTATTCCAATTTACTTACAATTTATTAGTTTATTACCATTTATTTTATACTATCCAAAACTAATATTTTTGATTATAATAATAAAAAATAAATTAAATATATAAACTTACTACTTACCATAATTATTTTTTTGCTCATCATCGTAGTTAATAAAATCATTATTCAACTCCATACACACTTCTTTCCAGGCATTTTTTGTTTCAATCCTGTCTTTATATATATTAGATGTTTTATCCCACAATACTGGACGAACTTCTATAAGTGAGATTAATAAATCGACATCCATAATATTTAATGTATTTATTAATATAATTGTAATAATATAATTTAATGTATTTAATAATATAATTGTTATTATTATAATATGTGCTCGTAGAACAGAGAAAATGACAGAAATCGCAGAAAAAATTAATTGACTGTACTGTGTGTACGGCCGTGCCGTGTGTACGTCCATGCCGTGTATATGTGAACGTTATCGTATAACACAATACATTACTGATGCCTTAAGTGACGGAACTTAACCGCGTGGACTCGCACGGCTGCAACACGGACACGGCACGGTCGCGATAACGTGTGAAAACTTCCATAAATAGCCATACATTAGTGAACCGTCGCAGAACCGTTTAGACGGAAACCGTGTATGTGTGAAAAGGACCTAAGTCTAAGGAGTATTTAAACCAACTTCAGGAAACCAAGAGGTGGAAGACTAGCCAAGGCAATACAATCAAGGTCGGCAGCATCGTTGTGGTACGGGAAGATAATTCACCTCCCCTCCACTGACGGTTAGCGAGAGTCATTGAGCTCCACACTGGAATGGACGGGGTCAGTCGAGTGGCTACGGTTCGTGGAGCAAACTGGGAGTCCAAAAGGGGAGTAAGGAAACTTTGTCCATTACCTTTTGAGGGAAATTAATATCTATTATAAAAAAAACAAAAAAAATATATATATATATGTGTATTATTATTATTTTTCAATTATTACCACTGTCAATTATTATTTGTTTGATTTATTTATATTTATTTAATGTTTATACTTAATCTATTTTATTAATTATTTGAAACTTGACGTTCCAAGGCGGCCGGTATGTTAACGCGAGATTGTCGTTGTTGATTTGTACTTTGTTCGCTAAATTTATTGATTGTATAATATTATCAATAACGATTATGGCCTGGAACTATTTTGTATCGTTGTCACTAGCCAGTCTCTAAACCACCGTCATAGGTGAAAAGTGTAGCGAAAAATAATAAATTCTATGATTCAATATATTTCTATTTCTTTTTATTTGCAATCCTATAATACAGTCCACAACCAACCGAACAATGACTACTAGGTAATAGGTAGTATTATAATATTATAATCTGAAGAATTATTTTTTAGATTCTGAGCGAAGCGAAGAATGTATTGGTTTTACAATGTGTGATTTTTTTTTTTTTTTTTTTATGCCTGTGTACAAAATTACGACCCGAAATAATGCACCGATTTGCACGAATAGGGTATGTTTCCGGTAGCAAAGTGGATCTAGTTGGTACTTTATTTAGGTCATTTTTCGAATTTCTCAAAATTGACTATAAGCGGTAGAAAAATGAAATTTTGACGAATTCAATTTCTATATTTCACGATAACTCGGGTCTGAAAATTTTACAGAAGTATACTTACATATTACTTAACATCATACTAAAATATTAGAAAAATCCCTAATCTCAATTTTTTTTTATAGCTGTTTTGAGTTGATATTTTTAGTTCAAACGAAAATTATAATCTGACTGAATTTCGCTCAGAATAGTTTTTTCGAATGCAATGGTTTATCATTGCATTCAAATTCTAATTAAAATTAAACGCTATGATTCGCACACCTGTATCCTGTGCGGCAGGAGTATCAGCTCATCTTTTTTTTGACATCATATGTACATTTATAAAATAATATTTAAAATAAAACTAATAGAAGTGTGTGTTTATAATGAAAATCGCATGTTATAGAAGTATTTGTAAAGCATAAAAAGAAGTATATAAAATAATTAATAATTATCGTTTGAATTAAAAATATCAACTTAAAACAGCTATAAAAAAAAAAATTGAGATTAGGGATTTTGCTAATATTTTAATATGATGTTAAGTAATATGTAAGTATACTTCAGTAAAATTTTTAGACCTAAATACCAAAAATTGCCAATTTTATCAAACATTATATACGTAAAAACGAGAATTTTACGAAATATTCAATGTCCAATATTTTGTAGAAAAATGAACGTAACGGTTCCTAAATTTTACCAATGCCGTTTTTTCGTCATTTTTTCGTCGTTTTTTCTATCGCTTAGGGTCAATTTTGAGAAATTCGAAAAATGACCTAAATAAAGTACCAACTACATCCACTTTTCTACCGGAAACATATGCTACTCGTGATAATCGGAGTATTATTTCGTAAAATTTTAAAATTATATTTCATACATAGGTAACTCGAAGTTTTTATTTTATTTTGATAAATTCGAGTTTGATATCTCGAATAATACATATCTCGAGGTGAATTTTTATCCCTCTTCAACTTCTCGCGACTCGACTGTACTATATAAATTATAAGTAGGTATTTATTTAGAAAAGGTTTATAAAAAATGCATAATATTATAAGTGTAGTAACTAGTAAAGTAGTAAACAAACAATATGACAATGAGTCAATGACCATATTGAATAAAATAATTAGATATAATTATTATGACCGTCTAATAATATTATCATGTAAAATTTTTAGATGTTCATTTGTTCAATTTTATATTATTAGTATATTATAATAATATTCCCCATACACCACGGAAAATTAAAAATATTTCAATTTTCTATTATTATAAATATTGTAGATAATGACAACAATGAAAAAGCTATTATAGTCACACGCGGAAGCGACACGGAAAAGTGATGGTTAGCTGCCGACGTACCCCGGACCTCATCCAGTCAGTATAGACCAGGGGTCGCCAACCTTTTTAAACAAGTGAGCTACATTTGAAATTTTAAGTCCCTGGTGATCGACATCTAGGAAATTTAGGTCTTTTTGTTAGATGAGCAAAAAAAAAAAAAAAGGTCCATATTTCAAAGAAAATATTATGTTTTTTCATAATACGCATTGCACACTTACAACACGTGATGAATTGACAGTAGAATTTATAACTGTCAATAATTATTCTGACTAACAATAAAATAAATAAAATATTCGGCTAGTCCACATTATCCGATTATTTATTACGCGATCGACCGATAATGCTAAAATTAATTTTTATAACGATCTACCTATATTCCTAGAAAGATCGACTGGTTGGCGACCCCTGGTATAGACACTTTTTGAGTCGCAGGCTTTTATAATAGTTATTGGCGAATGAAATTCACTATTTGGCGACGACAATATCTGTTCGGGCTTTGAACGGGGTGGGTGACATATTGAACTGTAGTTGCAATTGACGCCACCAGGGAAATAAATAAAACTAAATTTTAAATTTTTTATACAACAAAAACTGTTTTGCGGGGGACAAACTTACTCGGATTGTATTAATGATAAAATGACCAAATTTTCATGATATATAAATGAGAACATTATCTGTGTCGTAGCGTTTTTATTTTTTTGATAACTTGTCTCAATCATTCCTAATAAATAAATAAAAAAACAACAAAAAATTGAATTTTCACATATTAGTAACTTAATATATTTAATAGATATCAAAAAAATAAAACCGCTACGACATAAATAAAGTTCTCCTCTACATAATATATAAATTTGGTAAATATATCATTAATACAGCCTGTACAAGTTTGTCCCGCGTGAAACAATTTTATGCTCGAATTGCGAGTGGTATGACGTCCTCTTAATACAATTAATATTATACAATAGTAATATTTTCAAAAGAACAAAAAGTTAAATTTTTGGAAAATTTTCAAAGTTATATCATTTTTTTTTTTTTTTTTTTAAATAGCTTGCAATGAGTGCAAATTGGATAATGGTAGTGCATTGATATTTATTGTATTATAATTTAATTTTTTTTTTTATTTGTGTTAATAACTAAAAACTATTGAATATTTATTTATTAAAGTTTTCGATGACTAAATAAATAAAAAAAATATTCGAATAATGAGTAAATCAATTAATTACAAGTAATTCATTAATTAATTGATTAATGTTTAAAGTTTAAAGCGTTATAATCTTATAATGGTCTAGGTCTAATGTACATTTACTAATTAATGGATAAATCAATCAATTATGGACTAATCATTATAATCAACGAATAAATTGAATTTGAATAGTATATTTAATATTTTAATATTACTATCATAATAAATTATTAATTTTTAATAAAATTGCAGTTTTAAATTTATATTTATTTTAATTTTTATTTTCGCGAAACAAAAAATACCAAACCTAATACCATCCTTGATACTGGTGCGGATAGTACTTAATATATATCTTCTGATCAAAAATACGTCAAAAAATATGAAAAAGAGTAAAATTGAAGCATACTAAAACTAAACCACTAGGCCACAGTGCTGATCACGAGACATTAAGAAAATTAATTATTTAACTTACTTTTTTAAAATTTTGTAAAATACATTATAGAATAAAAAATAATATTCAGCAAGGTTTCCAACATTATGGATATAATACTCGTATTATTTTATTACAGAGAAAGGAATTTTATTGATTTTAATATCTAGGTACTTGATCAATTATTATAATATTATTATTCATGATATAACTAATATTAAATAAATTAGAAAATTAATTTCAAAAATTTTATCTTAAATCAAGAAAAATAATGTTCCATAATAGTATTGGTTATAAACTATGGATATTGGATATATTAACAATAGTGATTAATTATTATTTATAAATAATATAAGGTAACATTATTGTTCGAGCAACAACGAGCGCGCACATCAAAATGACGATAACGCATTTATCGCTGGTTCTTGTCACCGTGGCGCCGGCAAAGCGGCTGCGAACCAATTAAAACTAAAATTAAATGTTCGGGAATATTCGCGGTCGAAGTCGTGGTCGTCGACAAGTAGTACGCGGTCAACAGTGCGTCTGTGTGTTTCAGCATCCGTTTCATGTCCGACATGTGTGCAAAACGCCACGGAATCGCAGTCGACAACAAAGTCGTGTAATGGATACCATTTTGTCTCGTGTGTCTGGATATCGTAATCCGTGAACACTAAGTTCGGACGATTACTATTGATGTGTGCGACATCGATACCGCCGGTCCAAAAAAATACATTTTTTCAGTCTTGTTCCCGACGATGATTGTTGGTCGATCGTCCGACATCACATTCAAAGCTCACGTTTGGTCCAAATTGACTTGAGTTGACCCAGCTGGTCTCTGCCGACGAGTCGTAAGGAGTGCTGTCCATTTCCAAGCAATCAACTGCCATTCATCGGGGCACCCTCGACGGATCTCATCGTCATCATCGGTATCGTGCTTTTGTTTTATATCGATTCGATTATTTTAATTATATATATTGCATAGTACCTATATAAGATATATGTCATAGCATTATACTAAGTTTGTAAGGACGTCCATTTAGTCATATAATATTGTAAAAAATATATCTACCCTTTTTTTTGATATATAAATCGGTATTAATTTAATTGTTATTTGTTCCCAACGTCATACGTGAGTACGTCGTCCACACTGGGCGTAATCGTAAAGGTACCTGTACACTGTAGACTTTTTTCGTAGAGTTTCTCTAGCTAGAGCTCTCTACGTTTAGTCTACGTAGTGTACACAGCACCGAGAGCACTCTAGCAGTTATTTCCCTAAACTCTAGCTAGACCAACAAGCTCTAGGTAGAGTAAACAATTATAAACAGTGTACACAGTGACATGACTCCCTAGCTAGAGTAGTCTAGATCTATTCAACATGCTAAATAGACTAATAGAGTACAAATAGAACGCAAGCAAATATCATAGCAATAATGTACCTGTAAAATGATAATTAATAGATAATAATGATAACTTATCATACAATATATTGTATGGTTGTTTTTCTATATTTATTTTTTACCAACCTATTACTACTGAACTAACCTAAGTGTGCATGTGATATAGGTTTTTTTAAGTAATATATTTATTTATTTATATAAATATTATATATTATATTTATTTATTAATACATTATATATATTATTATATTATATTTATTTATTAATATATTTTATATATTATATATATATTATATTTTCTTTTGCTTTTTCCACGATGAGTGATTTTGTGTGGGACAGACACAACACATATAAATTAATAGAACTTATTGAATCGTCACCTGGACTTTGGAATTGTTCATTAAAAGAATACAGAGACAGACAATTAAAGGCCAAATGTATGGAGACAATTGCACTAGAAATGGGAATAAGTGTTGCAGAAGTTGGAAGAAAATTTCATAATCTTCGGTGTCAATTAAATAGTGAAATGAGAAAAATAAAAAATAAAAAAAGTGGAGCAGGTGCTGATGAGATCATGAAAAGCTCTTGGGAGTTTTTTGACTCATTGAAATTTATGACTGGCATTTCTGAATGTGTGAAGACTGTCGGGACTGTTCCAAATCAAATGGTAAATTACTGATTAATACACATACCTATCTATTAATTAAAGTAGTAAGTAGTTTTTAGTAATAACGTACAAACTAATAACAAATAAGGCACTTACTTCATATACATACAGAACATAATTTGAACATTTTTTGGGTAATTATTTAAGTAAATTTAGGTTGCAAGTAGAAACAATATTTATTAAATTTTTAAATAGGTATATATTTTTTTTTTAACAAATGATTAAAAATATTAAATAGGTAATATTTAAATGCATTGATAATGCCATGTCAATTCTCCTTCGGTGGACATAAAATAGTCCTTGAAATGGTCACGTACTTCTTTAGCAATTAAACTAGCATTTCTTTGTATGTTGGTACTTCCCATCGAATGTAATGAGGTTTGTGGATCTCCTTCTTCTCTCCAACTACCAGGAATGAAACCACTTTGCTCTTCTCTGTCGAATGTTCCAGGTGGAGCGTAATTATTATAATTTTCAGGATATTTCTGGGATAACAAATAGTTGTGTAAGCAACAAGTGGCAAGTACAATCTTGGTACACTTTTCTGGATCCAATTCGATAGGTCTTCTTAATACACGAAATCGAACAGAAAGCAAACCAAACGCATTCTCCACCACTCTTCGAGCTCCAGAAAGTCTATAATTAAAAATTCGATTTGGTCCTGGCTGGTTTCGAAAAGGAAACGGTTTCAATAGATAGGATTTTAAAGGAAAAGCATCATCAGCAACGATAACATATGGTACTGAATTAGACTGATCACGTAACGGTTTTGGTTGTGGTACATTCAAAGTATTATTTTCTAAAGCTGTAGACAAAGAACAGTTTGCAAATACACCGCCATCTGAAATACGACCATTACATCCCACATCAACATACAAAAATTTATAATCTGCACCAACGAGAGCCATTAAAACAATGCTATTAGTCCCCTTGTAATTAAAGTAAAGGCTTCCGCTGTTCGATGGTGCTTTCATCACTATATGTTTCCCATCAAGAGCTCCGATGCAGTGAGGGAAATTCCAAACTTCATCAAAACTGTTTGCTTCTTTTTCCCATTCATCAGATGTAGCCGGTATCTGATTAAAAGAGATGATACATTTTAAAATTATTGTTCAAAATACGATAATCTAATTTTTCTTTTAGAAAATAAACAAAATATGTAATTAAATATATATTATTAGTTTGCGTTTATAATTTACCTATACATTATTTTGTAATTTATTTAAAAATAATTGTTTTTTTTTAAAGACAATTATTTATATTTAATTACTAATTTTTTTTATTTTTTTTTCATTTGAGTATTAACTTAATAATATTTTATATTATTTTAGATTAGGAATAATGAGGAAGCCAGTCAAATGGTCATTTCTCAGACTGAAGAAGAACCATCACACGAAACATTTACAGTTCCAATAACTACTGTCATTTCTTCAAAGAAAAACAAGAAAAGAAAATCAAATGAATTAGATTCTATTTTAAACAAAGATGAAGAATTAATAAATGAAGCTATGTCTGTCATACGAGCTAAGAATGATGATTGTGATGTTTTTGGACAGTTTGTTGCAGTAGAGTTAAGACAAATTCGTTCTGAGGAACGAAGACGAAGATTGAAACGAATTATACAAAGAGCTATCATGGATATAGGAGAAGAGGAAGATAGTTATGAAAACTTATCATCTGCTGGTTCTGCATCCTGTATTGAAAATAATGATTGTATTTCTGAATCTGATGGTTCTTTTACTACTAATCAAGACCAAGATTACCCTTTAACAAGTCATTCTAATCTATCATCTACGTCAGTCAGTCATAGTTCCCAATTGTCAGATTATTTAAAAAACTTCAACGTTGAAAATAACTAACCTTCAGATAATCCTTTTGCAGTTCGTCAAACAGGGCTTGACAAACTTCTGGAATAATCCGGGAAATAGTTGTTGGAGGAATCCAATACAAATAGCACAAGGATTGGTAACTGTCACCTACATTTAAACAAGTAACATATTAATATAAAAGAATTGAATGTATTATATTTTATAAAAATTGTATACCTATGTTTATTAAATTTATCTAGTTTGAAAATGTATTAAATTAAAAGTGTACTTATAAAATATTTATAATTCTTATTATGTATAATATTAATAATATATAATTATATTTATAAATCTATCAAAAGTGTAAAATAAAATGTATGAATTTTTTACTATCTCTCATCTTTTTAGTATTTAATAATAATAATAAACCATTTACCAGTGGCTAGGAATCTCAACGTTAATGTAAGTCGTTCTGAAGGTGAAATCGCTTTTCTGAGACGAGTATCTTTTTTTTTAATTCTTGGTATAATTTTTTCCAAAAGATCATCAAAACATGTTTTAGACATTCGTATGAAATTTTCATACGAAATGGTGTCTTCAACACCGATTTCTTTCAGCAACTTTGCATGCACTCCTTCTTCATCTCTTTTTGCAATCCAATTTCTTACCCACAATCGCTTCTTTCTTTTCATTTTTAAAATTTCATGTTTTTTTTTTATTTAATTTATATACTACAATTGCAGATGTAAAACGTTTACGATCCGACATTTTTTCTTTTTGTACGAAATATTGTTTAAAAAAAATATTATATAATTAATAATATTAATATATTATAGTATAAAATATAATATTGTTATCAACTATCAACTATCTAATTTGTTATCAACTACGCTCTAGTGCTCTACCTGTCTACACTAGTAGTCTACTAATCATGTAATAAGTGTACACGGATTAGAGATTGATCTAGGTAGATTAGCTCTACGCGCTCTCAGAGACTGCTCTATCTAGAGAAAATTTCTCTATGGTGTACACACACAGCTAGAGCAGTCTAGCTAGACAAAGTGTACTCTAGCTAGATTTCTCTCTACAGTGTACAGGTACCTTTAAAGCGGGCGACGTGCGAAATCAATTATATTATTATACTTAACCTATTACACTTATTATTTCAATGAAGATAAAACTAGGAAAGTTAAACTCTATCCTTATTATTTAAATTGAAATGTAAAACAAACTTATATATTTAAATATGGAGTTTATATATATATATATCAATAATTTTAGGACAAATTATTATATTTTAAAGTTAAAATTGTTTACAATTTCTGAGTATCTTATAATTTTTTTTAGTTTTAGTTCTAATTTTCTTTATAAAATTTAATTTTTACTTTAATTTTAAATTTTTAAATTTCTTTTATGGTGTTATTATATTTTAAAGTTAAAATTGTTTACAATTTCTGAAAAACTATTTAGTTTTATTTTTAATTTTCAACATAAAATATTGATTTCAGTATCATTATATTGTTATGGACGCGCATTTAGCGATTCCGCAACAAATAAAAAAATAACGAGACGAAATTACTTTGGCTCAAAATAATATTCTTTATTCAATTGTTACACTGTTTTAATACTATAAATGCTCTGAAAAATGGTCTGTCGTGGTATTGCGTTACTCTAAGACTGTCTGTTACGTGTGTGACTCCTCGCCTACGAGCTGGTCGTCCGTTCAAATGTTCATGACCGTTCATGTTACATGCTGTGATAATAGTCCGTCGACCTACATCATAAATCTCAGAATTAAATGTTCTGGTTGATTTTCGCAGTATATTGTTATTATTTCAGATTGTGTATAAAAAACCAAGAGTTTGACTGTGGAAGTCGGTTCCACATGGATGCATTTGTTGTTACAAATTTTATCTTACAAATATCGGGGAAGTTCTGCGGCTTTGACATGAGTAAAATTTCACAAATATTCGATCTAGATGTATGGTGGATCGCTTGACTACTTTTACAAATTGTATATGATTGTACCTCCCTGCATATTTCCCATTGCTTATTTGTCAACGAGAAAAACTTTTCTGTATCATAACATTTCTGTATCGATTAAGACAAGGCTTTGATTATCATATGTGATAGGTAAAGGAATTATATTATAGGCATTGAAATCAATGATTTGTACTAGTGGAATTTTCGTTACAAATATAAGGTATTGACCTTTATGACAAATTGTTATTTCGGAGATTTTGATGAAATCAGAAATAGATTCTGCTTTAATCTCGAGTCGTTCCTATTGAGATGTTTGCTTTAATTTCGCGAAGTTCTGTTAACCAACGCTGAGCGTGCAATACACATACACTGGTGTGTAATTGACCATGTAGGGCTGAATCAATTATTGCTAAAAGAGTTTGAGTTTCATAAGCGTATTGATTCAATAGGACTTCGAAGAAAAGAGTCTGTTCTAACAGCGTTGTTCTGATTTTCATTTGATTAATATCCTCTGCGTTTTTCTTTACTTGTTCGCTTAGTAGCCGAATGTTCTGTTCAAGTTTTTGCTGGTTTGTTAATATTTGATTTAATGTGTTATTATGTTTATCGGTTGTTGTTTCTATGATTCTAGCTTGCTCTGATATTAAATTGATATATTTTACTTTACTTTTACTAATTGAGTTATTTTATTGAAAATGAATCCAAAATCAATGTTCTCAGCACTACCGAATAGTACGTTGGCCATCCTACTAACGGCGTTGCTGAGTCCATGACGGTTTCTACTTTCAGATTGATCATTGCTTCCTATAGTTGCTAAAATATTTTGGTGATTTTGATCAATTTCATGGAGGTGTGGAACAGTTGCATGCGCAAACTGTCTACAGCTATATGTATTTTCTGGGTTTTCGATTTTCTGACGTAATTCACTACAGAGTTGAGATGTAGTGTTAGATAACCTGGATAACTCTTAACTCTAGGTATCTCGTTGTATAATATCCAAGATCCAAGAAGTTTATTAGTTTACAATCGGAATCTGTAACTTTTAATTTGCCTAAAAATTTATAATAAAGTCCTTCCGTGTTGTTGAATTGTATAATTGTGGCTACATTTGCTTGCGGGTGGAAGGTTCTGACATTCCGTTATATTCGTTTGTAGGAGAATTGAGGTAACAAACAGATACTCAATTGTTAATGTTGAATTTTTCATTTTCAATTTTCTGTAAACAGTGATAGAGAATCGTTAGTATCATTCATAGAATGGTTTTAATAGGTTCGGATGAAACTTTTGCCTCTTTGCCTTTTTCTTTATTGTTACGTTTTTATGAGTAGGGTCAACTTCCAAAACTTCAAAAGGACCTAACCATTTTGGAGCTAATTTATTAATTGAGGTCTTGTCTAGTAGCAAAACTTTTTGTCCTACTTCAAAAAGTCGGCGATTAGCATTTTTATCATATTGGATTTTTGACTTATGTTTAGCTTCAATCAAATGCTTTTTAGGTAATGTATGTGATTCTTGCAATTTCTTTCTGATTTCAAACTGATAATCCTCATAATTATACTGAAGTTCTGGTTCTTTTAATAAAGATGAGGGGATGGTAAAGGAATTCCCGTATACCAATTTGTATGGCTGAAATTTAGTTGCTGAATGTGTTGTAGAATTGTGACTAAACATTGCGTAAGGAATTTTCGTATCCTAATTCAATGGATCATTGTCAATAAAGTCTCGTAGATATTCACCCAGAGTACGGTGACTTCTCTTGAGAGAACCATTACTCTGAGGGTGGTACGGGGTTGTTGAAGTCTGTTTAATCTTTAGAAGGTGGCATTATTGTTTATATAATTTCTTTCTAAAAAAAGTTGGTCTACCCTTATCACAAATTCAAGCTTCGCCACTGATACATTATCAATTTTATATAACAAAAGTGGAGTGATCATTTCCCATATTTTTTTTTTATGTTGAAATTTAATTTATTAATTTTAGATACCCAAGTTATAAATCAAGACACCTTGGTTAATCAACCAAGAAAAATTAAAGAAAAACGATTCTATAACAAAAGGTGGGAAAATTATTACCCTTGGTTTTATTTTGATACTCATCGGAATGGGGCATTTTGTAAATTATGTGAAAAACATGCATTAAGTGATTCCGTATTATTCATAAGTACTGAACCCCATTTAAAATTTTTAAAAAAGCACTAGGAAAAGATGGTAAATTACACAAACATGCTTTATCTGCTTCACATATTCGTTGTGTAGAAATAGAAAAACTTGCTATTGTAGCCATACAAAATTCTATTTATAATCAAATTTCGAATCAAAGTTCAGAAGAATGTAAAAATAATAGAAAACATTTATCGTATCTTTTCCGTTCAGTTTATTTTTTAGTTAAAGAAGAAATAGCACACACTACTAAATATGAACCCTTAATAAAGCGATTATTAGTTAAAAGAAGTGATTCCCTTTAAACCTGGATTGACGCGCAAAGTGACAGATCAACATACATAAGTAAAGCAACAACTAGTGAACTATTATGTTGTGCATCAGAAATTATAGATAAAAAATTAAACAATGAAATATACAAGAAAAATTTTTCTTTATTGGCTGATGAAAGTATAAATATTAATAATAAATCTGAGTTATCAATTTGTGTTCGTTTTGTCAAAAA
>JAIUCT010006496.1:0-18330 GCA_021307375.1 Tetraneura akinire
TTTTTCAGTTTTGTTATAATTTTATTATATTATGTAATCTTTATGAAATTTTATTATATTTAATGAAAACAATTAAGATTAAGTTTTAGTTATTAAATAATTATTATTTTTCCTTAAAATAATTAGTTTTAAGAATAATTTTCATGTAAGTAATTACATAAAAAATGTCACAATTCAAAAATTTATTAAATAAATGACAAATTAAAAATGACACTTGTTAAATAAAAATGGCGGATTAGTAAAAAATTTAAAAAATCTAAAAATTATAGAAAATGGGGGATAAGATAGTGAGTATAGTGAAAAAATCAAATAAATTGACCAACTTATGAAGTTACAAAACGATTTACAAAATGTTGTACTTTATCAATTAACTTTATTGAAGAATCACATTTTTTTAGTTGTGTCACTTTGTAAGCGGGAGTGCGATATGTATGTGTTTGTAAGTCAGAATGAAAGTTTTTTAAGTAATAAATAAGATCATTACGTGTCATCAGTAACATTATAATTCCTTCCATTTTTTCTCTCGAAGTAACGCTCGACCAACAAAAGTTAATATTGTTATTTATTTTAACACAAATAAAACAAGGCTTGTTATGTGTTACTTAAGAGATCGTTTAAAATATTATCTATTGAATACAGAACATTTTGTATCTTCTTTCAATGTTAAATTCTTCAAATTTAGTTATAAGAAAATAACAAACTATTTTATAAGATGGCCCAATCCACATTAAAACTTAAATAACTTCAAGTTTATGAATGTTCTATACATGGTTGAAAAGGCATTAATTTATACATATTATTGAAGTAATTACATTGGTTTCATTTGAATTGATTGTTAAGAAAAAATAAAATGAAAAAAAGGTAAAAATTAAATTGCCCCTGTTGTAAAATTTCAGTTTTGTGGGTTGGGCCGATGTGGTTCTACACGCCTCTTATGTACTTGTAAAAATGTTGTATTGAATATATATTAAATAAACAATAATAATACTTCTTAATTATTATATTTCGTATTTAATACATGTTTCTATTACATTTAATTGTTTATTTTTAAGTCAAAAATGTTTATAATATTAATTTTATTATAATTATAAATCTATTTTTATTTATTGACCATAAAATGTATTTAATTTATTTTTGCGTTTTTACCATGTCAGCCAAATTGTTTAAATGCAGTGTATAATTGTGTTTTCCTCCTTTGGCTTCTTCGTTATGGTTCTTAATATGATGAAAATTCTCCTCCCATGCCGTGCGATGATGATGTTCTCGAGTCCTTAAATATGTTTTATTGTGTTCTTCCTAAGTAGAAAATATAGTATAATAACCAAATTGTCATAATTTATTTTATTTTATTTATCATATTAAAATCAAAATATTAGAAAAACATTTAAAGTTTAAACGATAATCTTAAAATCCATACGAATATTCTTCTTATTAATTCTCAATTTTCTTATTTGTTGGTGTGTCGTGTGTGGCAACACTGACTAAATATATTATATACTAGGTTTAGAACTTTGAAAACACAATGTCAATTTTAATAATTACTTCGATATAATAAAGTTATTGTTAAAATTCAAATCGTTTTTTTATTAATATTAATATCACGTTGATGGACAGTCGATTTTGTTATTTTTCAAAAAGACCATCCTTAAAACGACAGTTTTCATTACTGCTATAGCAGTAATATTTTTAGTACTGCTGTAGCAGTACTGACCCCCGACATCACATTTTTTATTACAAAATTACTGCTATAGCAGTATTACACTTTAAATTTTAATCGTTTAATAATTTTTTATACGACAGTACAACTATTATCTACTTATTCGTTGTAATGTTTTTGGAAATTACCAGTTACTTATTAGATTATAAATAAATGTAATAATATAACAAATTGACCGATTCACAAATTATAATATGTAGGTACATTATAGCCATTTGCCATTATACCTAAGTATATAATAATATTATAGGTAGGCATCTGACATAAGATTCAAACGCATATAATGTTACGTTTTATTGATTGCGGAAATTTATTCCTCGGGTAATTTTTCCACTGGTTATTTTTTCTTTGGGCATTTATTCCTCGGATATTTTTTTACGGATATTTTTTCCGGCACCCAAATTTCGCAGCTAAATACGTGCCTTCAGAATTTATTTGATTTTATGAGTTATTAAAATCTGATGATTTGGATAATAATGATGATGACATTATCACTCTGATAGTGATTATGTAAATTAAATTTTATGTTTTTTTTTTTTTATTTACCAAATTATTAATAATTTAAACTATATTATGTTTAAAAAGTTAAAGTAAAAGTTGATTACTTTGTACATATTTTCTCATTGTTACTAGGTACTAAATATTTTGATTTGATACTTTCTTAAATTTTTATTATAAATTGTTATTATTAATAATTTAAACTATATTATGTTTAAAAAGTAAAAATGTTCACTTTGTTAAATTTTTATTAACATTAATACTTTATACTATAATATGATACTAAATAATAACAACAAAAAAATAAATCATATTTAAAATAGGTAAATGTAATATTATATTATTATAATTTTTTTTCTATAACGACGGGGTGAAGTGGGCCAGTTTTTGATATAATTTTAAAAATTATTGAAACTTAAAATATATAATTTGTACATATATATACAACTAATAATTATAATTGTTTTAAAAATTTTAAATTCCTTACGGTTTTTTTTTAATGATAAAAAGTGGCCCACTTCAACTACTAGTGTGGGGCGAAGTGGACCAGGCATTTGTTTTTCATTAAAAACCACTTAGATCGACTTCTAAATTGAATTGGACCACTAAATTGCATTTTTAAAAATAAACAAGACAATTTTGAACATTACACAAGATATTTGTTTTATTTTATAATATTTTATAATAGTACTTTTTTTAAAATTTGAGTAATCATATAATAACAAAAGTAAAATAATGCATTTAAAAACAAATTATACATATTTTATAAAAAAAAAAATTCATCTTCTTGATACTTTATCAAATAACAACATAATATGTATATAATAAAAAAACAAAATTAATAACTTATATCTATAGATACTTAAAAATAATTAGTCTTTTTTATTAGGAATTCAGTTAAGTAAATCATAGTCTAAATTAAGGAACTTATACCAAATAAAAAAAAAAAAAAAAATGAAAATAATTATTTGTATTATATTATATATATTTTTTTACTTTTCATTATTATTTATCAACTCTACCACTTATATAATATATTATTTTACAATGTTTTATGTCTTGCACTCTCAATAACAAAACTTTTATCTATTAATATATAGGTTAATAAAAATTTGTCGCAGATTACTTGCAAAAACCAGACAGCTCCACTAAAAATTACAATAAAAGCCAAAAAAAGTACTACTTAAACATTTTTTTTAAGATTTAATTTTATACAAACGTGTAAGTATCCATCTAAACAAGAATTTTCAAAGTTTAAAATAAACTTTCTATTTAAGTATATTTTGTAAATAACAAATTAGTCTCTCCTGTAAAATTAGCTAAAACGGAGCTACCTGGTTATTACACTGACGCCTTCAATTTTCCTGTGTATAAATTCACTAGTAATATGTAATTTGTTCTCTGCTCAATGGTTTTATATACAGGGTGTAACAGGTCTATCTGACAATTGCAATAACTTTTTTTCTATTCATTTTTTTTAACTTTTTTTTTTTCAAATAAATACTGAGCCCTTGCGCTACAATACTGTCGATTTCAAATATTTTTTTGTACTTGGGAAACTCAAATTTGAAAATTTAAAATTTAATTTTACCATTTTAAAAAAAAATCAAAATAGCCATTTTGTAGACCGGATTTTTAGAAAAATTATGGTATTAAAATATCTTCTTAAAGTTTGGTCATTTATTTCTTATGATTTTTTAAACTTTTTGAAAATGTGAATTAAATTACTAAAATTATTGGTACAATTAATATTGTACGGGTCTATCAAATAGTCGGTGATTTGATTAACTTTTCCATGAAAGCATACACTTGATTAAAAATATTCTATTCATATTAACACAGAGTACATACAAGCATACAACTACAGTTGAAAATTAGACAATCCCAACGTTTATCATTTAGTTATGAAAATTATTAGCTACATATTACGTGTTATTATGTTTACGTCTTTACCTATTTTATAAAATATAAATGTAAGAACTGATCAAATAACTAAATGCACTATAATAATTAATGCATTATAGAATTTTTTTATTATGTATTGTTTCTTATTACCTATATTTTAAAAATTTAAATAATAAATATAATTAAAACCCTATAATGATATAATCTAATCTGTGATATTATTAAGGTATAAAAGTGTAAAAGTGTAATAATTCGTTATAACAACATAACTTAACAAAACACAATAATTGAAAGTAATAATATTATTTTATACAACAATTTGTGTTACTAAGAACAAAAACAGAAATGAAAAAAGATTTAATTAGCTACTTCGGTTTATTATTGATATGTAAGTAGGTACCATTTATATTATAATTATTTTCATTTCTTAATAATATTAATATTTATTTAAATTGGTTAAAGGTTCAGTCAAATTGAGTAATTAGTCAAAATGAGAACAACTAGAATGAATATTTTATACATTATAATGTATGATGTACCTGCTACTCATAATTCAATTTCAGTGATATCATCAATATGAAAAATCTGTCTATTAAACATATAATATTAACATTAAAATACCTGGCACCAAAAAATGAATATTATGCAGTTTTGGTCTATTTTTAACCCTTTCAGACCCCTTGTCCTCTTTAAGTGACACACTATTTTATTTTTAACAATTTTTATGATGATGTATTATAGTCAATTATATATTAATTATATGGGAAAAGTTCTGTAGAATCCGAAAATAGCATTAGAATTTATGTGGCATTAATATTCCCAGAATTATACACGTTTTAATCCGATATTATTTTGTCGTAATTATTTTCTTGGAAATGGTATATATAAATGTCTGTATATTAACAACAGATAGTGGTTAATTGCTTATTTATTTTTTTCTTGATTGTCAACAACCATTGAAGTGTTTTGAATTTATTTCCACTCCAATCTACACGATTAAACCAGTTTTATCCTATGTTTTGTACGTGTCTCTTAAAGGGGACATCGGGTCGCAACGATTGTACTCGGAATCGTCACTTAAAAGTTTTATTACGCGCCGGCTCTCGTCACGTATACTTATACCTCGTGCTTATTTTATACAAATGCGATTTTATAATTATAATATATTTATAATTTATTTATTATTTATAATTTTATTTACAATACGTTATAAAAATGGCTAGAAGTTTATTGGAACATGAAATCTTCGATTTATTGGAAGATGGTAACGTATCAGAATTGGATTTTTCGGACGAAGAAATAAATGAACAGTTTCAACATGAAGAACTTGACCAATTATTAGACGATTTTGAATCATGGAACCAAGAAGAAGTGGATGAGTGAATGCACCAGAAGAAGTGCAGATACCGAAGAAAATATTGACATTTCACCAAAAGCACGTAAAGTTGATTCTAGTCAGCCGACAAAAAATGTCCGAAAAGACAAATTTGATCATTTTCCCGGTTTTGACAAAAAAGTTCACACTACGAGATGCAAAAATCCTGGGTGCAAAAGAAAAACGCACATGTATTGTTTAAAATGTAATGTTCATTTATGTATTGATGGTACAAGTAATTGTTTTTATAATTTCCATCAATAAATGTACAATATAAATATATTTTTTAATTTTTTTTATTATATATAGGTCAACACAAAGATTTGTTATTATATGGTTTTTATTTTGTTTTTTATATAAATAATTATATGAATAATTTGTTTCAACACTTAATAATATTGCGTATTATAGTTTTTCAAATTTTCTAATATACCTAAGTGTATTTTCATAACTATTTTGACCCAATGTCATTTAAAAGAGACATAGCCCTAAGTCCTTAAAAAATTTAAAAAAAAATTTTTTTTGATGAATCCTTTAATTATAATCTCTAAATAAAATGATTATGCAAAAAAAAAAACTAAATTATCTTATAAAAAATATTTAACAATAATTTTGAGGCTATTATAATTATGTATTTCCTCACACACTAGTTATACTTGTATACCTTATTACAAATAATTTGTTATAACTTTTAAGCATTTAAATATCTAAATACTTATTCAAATTGCACTTAACTTAATCAACAATTAATAAAAAAAAAATAATATTTAACAGGTAATATCATTACCTACCTAAATATTTTTTATTTATATACTGTTTCAATATAATTTTTTTTGTTTGAGTATAAAAATTAGAATGTTACATTTATTAATGTTAAATTTGCATATTTATTGTTAAGTAAAAACATACAAATATTTTTATGGTAATTAAATAAAATTAAAATAAAATTGTTACATAAAAGTACATTAACAAATTTACAATGTAGACTGTGGTACTTGTACCTAATAATTGTGATTTGCTAAAAATCTAATTAGACTTTAAAATAATATGGCATATTAATAATCAAGTTAATTATTTTAAATCACTGGAAAAAATATATTATACCTATCATAGTATCATGTTTGTGTTTCATTAATGATATGTTGTCTTTAAGAGAATAAATAATAATATACTGACTGACATAGAAATTCAGTAAATTGATATTACAAATGTTATATTAATATAATATAGGTATTTTAAATTTTTTAATATAATTTGATTTATTTATTAAATAACTTATTGATATATTCTTTAAATTTCTATTACTTACTATACATTTGATTTTTTTATGTTATTAAATTTAGCTATGTGCTAGTTTGATACTACCCTGTTATTTATTAGGTATATGCAGGGGTTAAAGTGAGGGGGGACGCAAGGGGACTCAGTCCTCCTACCTCTGACAGCACAAAAAAAAGCGTCCCCTTTATTCAACTACTTAAAAAGGTTTGCTAGAACGCTCAATAACAAAGTAATAAAGTGATAATTATTTGTTTTATTAATTATATGCACCCATTTAGAAAAATCTTGATTTTTGATAAGTTTTCTAAAGACAATATATAAATACATATGTATTATATTTTGTTGTAAGGTTCTATCACACTATCGGTTAGGTTATAGGTAGGACTTATATTATTCTTTAATGTGTTATATATAATTGTGTTAATTTATGGTTTTTACATTTTATAAAAAAAACATAGAACGCTCAAAATTTCTATGGTATTTGAGTCCCCCCTGCACTTTCTTCCCACTTTAACCCCTGGGTATATGATATTAAGTAATATATTGTTTTCCATTGAGTATTAATTAAGTTCTTTAAAACAATTTGAAGATTATTATATATATATTACATAAATACTCTGCTTTGCAATCCGTTAAGTAATATTATAATATTTTTTAATTTTGTTTTTATAATTTAGTTAATCAAATTGTTAACTTGATGTTGGTACCTATATTAATTTAAGTGTATTATTATGTATTTATTAGAAAAAAATTATATTACCTGTTGAGGTTGATTCCATTGAGTTTATTAATTAGTTTTAAATAAAAATGTATAAAATATTTATCTATTTATTGTAATAATATTTTAAAAATTATTAATTTTTCTTAAATATTACATACCTATTTTTAAATACTACCATTATTATTTTTATTTTATTTAATATTTATTATTGTAACTTATACTTAAATCTGTATATTTTGTATTAATATTGTATAAATACCCTTATTTTATATTAATTTATTATATGTCTTAATATTAAATAATAAATATGTAAAAATATTATTCTTTTTTACTTTTTTAATTATCTTAATATAGGTACAGAATTAGATAACTGCATTTAGCATTTGCACTAAGGTGTAGATATTTTTATTTATTTATTTTATATTTATTATTTTATATAAATGTATTATAATATAAGGTATTAATATTAAATAATAAATATACACAAATGACAATTATTACTTTTTTATTAATTTTCTTTAAAAATAAATTTTTTATCACATGGTTGTGATGATAGTGGTGTAATATTGTCATTCAATTTTCCCTATATTTCCTTATCTTGTTAGAAAAACAATCCTTATAATCCTTTTACTCCTTATAATTATTTGAGTTTGGGAAATTGATTAAATCACTAGGTATAATTTTTACTTTATATTTATAATACATTTTGTTTCATACAAATTTCTTAAATGTTTCACCACGAGTTCAAAATATAATAATTTTAATATAATTTTAATGGAGAATTATAAGGTTTCTATTTAAGAATTGCTTGACATCTAAGATGTATTAAAACAAATAAGTTTAAAGAAAATCAATTACATAAATATGTGCCTATAATAAAATTATTTTTTAATAATAGATTATATTTTCTAGACTTAATTATTTTATGTTGTTTCAATCTTATAGTAGTTATATCAGACAAAAAATATAATTAAGCTACTTGAATGTGAGATTATTAATAAAAAATGATGAGTTTGAGTTGTTTTTTAAAATAATAATCATAATTTCATAATATATTTTAATATTATCTTATTTATTCTTACTCTATCGTTAGGTACTCAAGTTAATGAGGTAAAAGAAATAGACTGAATATAATACATAATATAATAATTATTATATAATAAGTTTTAACATGTTTGATATAAATTAAAATGCGTTTTAAAGTATGTTTACACGGCTGTTTCCTCATGGGAAACTGTTTCAGATATATCTTACTGTCTAGACTTGAATTTTTTAAAGCCTGACCATAAATTAAATGCATATCTGTATACTCAACAACACTATAAAATTGAGGCATAATGGACAACTTTTCAAAAGAAACAATGAATTAAAAGTTTAAAAATTATGTATAATGAACAAAATATGAAAAATTATAATTTTAAATTATTTTGTAAACATTGGAAAAATGTGTATTAAGTTTCCTTATGTGAAATATATAGAATATATTAAATATAAATTATATTGTTATTTAATAATTTTCCCAATTCTATATCTTACTTATATCTAATATACCAAATACAAATTAATAAAATATTGAATTTATGTAAATTTGCATTTTTGCACACTTGACAACGGCCAACATTGATTAAAATTTATCAATATAACTGGGACTCATAATAAATATCAATTTAATGATGTAAGCGATAACAAAAATCTTGGAATAAAAATTAAATTTCGATCAGCCAATTAATTAATAGTGTTATACAATAATATTTGTTATAATTTTATGTGGTATACAATAAAATTCTTAACTTTTTCACAAACTTTAAAAAATCGTAGAAAATAAATGGGTCAACCTTTATTAGAATTTTAAACCACTAATATTTTTCTAAAAATCAGGTTTACGAAATGGCTATTTTGAAATTTTTCTTAAACAATAAAATAAAATTTTAAATTTCCAAATTTGAGTTTCCCAAGTACAAAAAAATATTTGAAATCGACAGTATTATAGCGCAAGGGCTCAGTATTTATTTGAAAAAAAAAAAAGTTAAAAAAAATGAATAGAAAAAAAGTTATTGCAATTGTCAGATAGACCTGTTACATCCTGTAGATCATACATTTTACTTATTGAAAAATCTGAATTAAATAAATACTTTTTATTAGTTTTGTTTCTAGAGCAGGTATGTCAAACACGCGACTCGCGGGCCACATACGGCCCACGGCTGATTTATTGGCCTACCAATATTAATGAATAAAGTAAAAAAAAATTATAACATATTTATTTTATGTCGCAACCCAAACCGTATCTAGAATTTTTTGGAGGTACCTACTAAATTTTGAAAAGAATGAAATGGTTAATTTTTTTAAATTTACACTGTACTTTTTGTGTTCGTAAAGAATTGAAAAATTTGTATAAAATATTTTTTTTTATTAAAATATGTTTTTGTCCGGCCCGCATAGTTAACTATTTAATATATTTGGCCCACTTGATACTTTAAGTTTGACATGCCTGTTCTAGAGTAATAGCTTTATTTGAATGAAAACATTTTAATATGGTTTCTTATAATATTTTTATCAGGGTCAGATGTTTTTGGATGATTTAAATGATGTCCTCTACCATCTGTCAAAAATAAACCTTTACCTGTTACCTTTTTTTTTTTTTTTTTTTTGCCATAATAACCAACTTTTTCAAGGTTATTCTTTCTACGAAATTAATAAAGGATCATTAAATAAAAATAAAATAAGTGTTAAAAATGGTGAACTCTTTTTAAAATTTATTTAATTAACTTTTCACAAATATGTAGCCGTTGTTGGTTCGTTAAATTTTGATATTAATGATATAGAAAAAAAGTCTTTAATTCAAAAGATGGCTGGGTACTCTCGCCAAAGAGCACGAAGACTTAAACCAAATGCTATACTATTGAGGTAATTTGTATATAATAATATAATAATTATTATATACAATAAATTTATCCGTGTCATATTATGAATAGATCTCCTGTAAATGTAATAAGCACGCCCAAAAACAGTATTGATGATGTAAATATACCGTGTGTTCCTAAATTCAGTAGATTGGTCAGCCGATGGATTTTACTGTTCCTAATTACAGCAGATGATCAATCCGCTGGAGGGGCGGTAATCAATCCGATTGCTTTATCAACAATCTGTCTTTATACGGCTGGACGAATTTAAAACCTGATGAATTTAATAAAAATTAATTGTTCGCGCCAAAAGGCACTGATTTAAATAAAATAAAATCAATAACATCCTGTTGTTGTTTTGTTCTTTTCGTTGCAGTTAGGTTAATACTTTAATAGCTACAATCTAGGATAATTAAAAATGGAAATTAATTTTATATACAAAAAGACCTATTACTAAATATGAAAATAATTAATTTTTTTGTAATTACCGAAATGTTTCAGTGTTACTCAAGTACCAAATTGTTAAAAGAGTTGCTTTTTTAAAATCAACTGCAGGCCTTCCTGCTTTTACTTTGTATGTATACAAAGGTTTCATTTTACACATTAGAACCTAAATTATATAATAAATAATTACACAATAATTATACAACATTATAAAAAACTGATTAATATTCTTCAACTGAACTCCTAGTGAGCCTGAAATGACTTTTAAAGTCCATATCATCATATAAACTAGTTACCCACATAAAATTCATTATTCGTGCTTTTTTTGAAATTAATTTAATCAAAATCTTTTTCTTTTTAGTCTACTTTTCATTGCTTGATTTAAGGTGATTTAAACCAAACAATAATAATAATAAATTATTATTATTCATTATTATTTATTACACACATATCATTACTTAATTTGTCGAAATTAATAAATTATTGCATATTTTCATGCTAGATGCGACTATGCGAGATTCGAAATTGCGAAAATACATTCAAAATATTATTTTTATAATTGATAAGAATAATATATCTTATCTAATTATTATTTTGGTTGATTGTGGTTACATTTAATAACCAATATGTTCCAGCGCATTAACAAAAATGTGTTCCTTAATTCCTATCAATTTGCTGAACAATCCGCTGGATTACTGGATGAATTTAGGAACAGATGGATAGTAACACCTATTGGTATATTTACTGTCACTTGTTATTCCATGATTTTATGTGATAATAGTCTACATTTTAATGATTGCGATAGATAAGAATACTCGATGCATTTTAATAATAATCACAGATATATATATTAAACAATATAAAAATAATAAATATATATATATATATATATATAATAATATATATATATATATCTGTGATAATAATAGATTAATAGCCCAGATTACATTATATTGAAGAAAAATAAGAAATAAGAATGTATGATAATAACGTTTCATTATTTCTTCTAATAAATTTCTATGGTCATTAATCTACATCCTACGAGCTACCTTGAAGAATATTTAAAATTATTTAATATTTATTTATGACAATTTATATTTTAGATTCTGAGCGTAGCGAAGAATGTATTAGTTTTACAATGATGTGTCTTTTTTTTTTTATATGTCTTAAAACACTTTTACTACCCGAAATAATGTTCCGATTTTCACGAATAGCGTATGTTTCCAGTTGGAATGTGAATGTAGTTGGTACTTTATTAAGAATTCAAAGAATTTCTCAATATTGACGGTGGTAGAATAAACGACGAAAAATTGACGAAAACTGAAATTTTGACGAATTCGATTTCAATATTTCACGATAACTCAGGCAATTTTGAAGATAGAAACTTGAAAATTCGGTTTGGGTGTTCTCAAAGCTACTAAAATATGTAGTAAAATTTTGGATTCGTTATGTTAATTTTTTTACAAAATATAGGACTTTAAATATTTCGTAAAATTCTCTTTTTTATGTATATAATGTTTGATAAAATTGGCAATTTTTGCTATTGAGATCTAAATTTTTACTGAAATATGTCACTATGTATACATATTATTTAACAGCATATCAAAATATTAGAAAAATCTCTAGTCTCAATTTATTTTATAGCTGTTTTAAGTAAAATCAATATTTAAATTATTTATATGGATTTTTCTTATTTTATTACAATATTTTACAATAATGTTAAATAAAAATGACAAATATTTTCTAAAAATTTTGAAAATTTAATTTTAGCTGAAATACAAATAACTTAACTCAGTTCTTAAGTTTAACTTAGTATATAGGTATATGTTATAATATAATTTATAATTAAATCTGCTAATTTCTTTATTTCCTAATAATAAAATTCATTTTTCTTAATGTTCAAATAAGTGTTGCGGGGGAAATTATATTTAATTATTTAATAAAAACTAAGGAGTTGGGTAAATAAAAGTAGAAACTAGAAATATTATATTAAAAATAGTAAAACGTAAAAGGTAAAACTACATAAAAATATTACTCTAAATTCTAAAATGTAAATTAATATCAAAAAAGGATGGGCCAAAAATATCGATATTTATGCACGTTATATCAACATCGTTCGATTTTTTCTAAATTATGATAATATCGATATATCATAAAATAGGTAATATTAATATCATCGTATAAATAATAAATTCAAACGAAAGTTATAAATAATTATATTAAATTTACTTTTGTTATTGCCGGAATGCCGGATACAAATATTATTTCCGTATAACAATAATAATAATTAATAATTTAATAATATAATTACAAAGCTATTTCTTGGTATTTACTGACGAGCGGCAAATTGCAGTACAAAACACGTATTACATTTACAATGTATTCTTGTTATAATTTAAACAAAATTGTATATTATTTAATAATGTTAAACTTGATAATTAGAATCAATACACATAGTGAGAGTTGTGTACGCAGTGTAGAATCAACTATCAAGTTATATCCATTTACCATGGCACCTTCAAAATATAATAAATATTTTAAAAAAGTTGATAGCAGCACTAATCGTTGCAAATTTTGCCACAAAAATGTTAAAGGGACTAACACATCTAACATGAAGTCCCATGTTGAAAAATGGCATAAACATATTTATAATCTTGAAAAAGATACAACATTTGTAAGTATGGATTCATAATTTTTACCTCATAATTAAGTTTTTTTTCTATAAAACAGACAGAAAATGTTTTAATATAGTTCTAAGTTATTCTTAATATAATTATATTAATTAGTAATATTAGATATTTGTTAAATTATTTTAATATTATATTTCTCAAGAATAGTCGATAATTGATATAAAAACGAGATTTAAAGATAAAATCGTTGTTCACAAACTATAGACAAGAGTATAGCTAAATAACAATTTAAAATATAAAAAAAAATTGTGATTTGTAATTAGGTAATGTTTGGAATATATCAATATTATCAAAATATCGTTATTTTTTAGGGAAAATTATATTATCAAATGATAAATTTTGTATTTTATCGATAACGATAATATCGATAATTTTTCATTTTGGTC
Source organism: Tetraneura akinire (assembly GCA_021307375.1). NCBI lineage: Eukaryota > Metazoa > Arthropoda > Insecta > Hemiptera > Aphididae > Tetraneura > Tetraneura akinire. The sequence continues at coordinate 13,915 of JAIUCT010006496.1, forward strand.
CATCCCTTTGATAATCAAATGTACATCAATATAACTATCATTATCATTTATTAGCATATGTATATTGTATGGTATGCTTATGCCGGATTTCGTGTCTGTTTCATCCATTGTATTAAGATTTATAATAAAATATAAACACAATGACTTTATAATATATTTAGTTTATAATTTCCTATTTAAAACTTAATGAATAGATACGAATTATAAAATAATGTTAAATTATTGATTTAAATAGTAATATATTGGTATTTTTGTTTCTTTATTGTACCTACCATAAAAAAGTACAAATAATACAAATCATGTGTTTAACGTACAATATCCATAAATCGTTGAATCCATGGCTAAAATAAATAACTTGTAATTTAGCTATGGTTGAATCATTCTAACCTTCTTCAATTCTATTTTTTTTTTTTGTTTTTTTTTTTAAAAAAAAAAAGCGGGAACATTGTGTTATCACAAAATCCCAAAGATATTGTAGGATTATGATATAGAAATAATAAATTAAAAGCTAATGCTGTGAATTCTCATTAATTCGATAAAAATGATTATTAATAAGCCACAATCTAAAAGCCAAGGCTATAAATCCGACATTACGTATTGTATGTCACGGAATATTTCCAATTCGATGGGATTTGATAATTATCAGAATATTGATAAGACTGTTGAAAAAATAGAGATAATTTATATATCAATGATAAATAAAAATGATCAATATGATAATTAAATTTTATAATTACTGTGCTGACATTTTAGAATTCATCGCACAATTTTTTTGCGAGGCTCAGTCTACCGGGGGGCCAGTGCCTACCAGCCCCCCCGGAAACACGCCTATGTATTATTCTCGTTCTTACGTTTCAAACACGCTTAATTTATTATCACGTCTAAAATGGTTTATTTGGTCATATGGACACATTTTTGTATTAATTTGTTCACTAGTTCAATAAATGAATACATTTATATACTTCACGGATGTGTTGTATAATATAAACGTCCATTCTTATTATTACGTTTATTAATTAGAATTTCCAAATTAATTACATTTTTAAATCTAAAAGTATAAAAAACTGATGACTTGCAAGTATACCATTTTCTTTCCTTGTTTATTTAATTATTATTTATCTAACAAGTGGCAATAGAATTATATAGTAGGTAACTCTAAATTGATTGTTTTTTTTTTTTAGTAATTAGATATCTACCAATTAAAAATAATTTATTAATTTTATTGAAAATTTAACCTGCCAAATAAATGTATAAAAATTAATTCTAACAAAAATGAAGATGGACTTTGAAATTGATCGAATGTCATTTTAAAACTAAAAAAAGAAAAAAACCACACATAATTGTAAAACCGAGATGCGTTATTCGCTTAGCAACGAATTTAAAATATAAATATACGTTATATAATATCATTTAAAAACGAAATAGCAAACTTAAAATTTTTTTTTTATTTCAGCAAATGAACCTCAATTAATCTGGATTATTAATTTAACTCGTATTATAGTTTTATTATTTGGTTAGTAAACCAATATTATTATCTATACTTATATAATTGGAACAATGTTATAATAATACTGACCTTAAAGTCATTCCAATGCGAATCTAAATGTACGGAATGTTTTGGTGTCAAGCCAAAAACTTGAGGCAAAAAACATAATACCACCAACCACATTATTCGTCCGCGATTGAAACTGTAGAATTTCAGGGTAAAATAAATACCTAATAGGTAGGTAATAATAATAATGACTGTATAAAAATACGATAACGTCATACACACCTCGTTGTCTATTGTACCTACAAGTAAACGGTTTTGATTTTTTTTTTTTTTTAATTTAGATCAGATTTTTTAATTTTCAAGAGCTTATAGGCACGCCAACGAATAATACAAACGGGTGACCGCGAAATGCAATTTAACAAACGGATTTTAAAAACTGACGAATTATTTGTTTCGTCAAACCACTCACTGTTCGACGACCAAATAATTTCGTATACAGTCGTGTAAAAACGCATTTTTGCACACTCGACGAAATGATTGTCCAAATTATCGAAATGTGCAAAATTGTGTTATGTGTTGCAAAAGCACACAATACCTAACCCGTACAACTCGGAGAGGGACGGCAAAAAAATCAACGTCAGAAAGAAAATGTTTTTTTTCTAATGCCGATTCGAATATTCTTTCAACTAGGTCAAACGGTTTTTGTTACAATCGACTGCGACGTATAATAACGACGTATTTTATACTATGTCCGAGTAGATACATAAAAATCGTATACCTAAATAGATTATATTTTTACATTATTATCATCATCGGTTTGAAAAAACGTTCTTGGATTATTATTTTTTGATCGCCCATCTTATATCAACCTATATCTATATTCGCAAGTCAAATAGAAAAATTGGCGTTTTTTATGGGTGGTCAAATTTATTTTTAAGAAATTTACAAGACACCAATTTCGTTTTTCCAAAAATCAGACTTCAAATAAAGTTTTTATCGCTAAACAGAATGTAAAATTTCTAATATATTACCTATTATGGACATAATATTTTATGTATTTGACATAAATATTATGATTACATCTATAATATTATTTTAAGCACTTTTATTTTAAAATAATTATACACATATTTATATGCAAAGGAAAGACTTCACTTGAGTAATTTAAAATTTAAAATTCGTATTATATAATATACAGGTATAAATACGAGTATATTTTATATTATGGGTTCCTTTATTGTATATTCATTGTAATATTGTATCAAGTTTTATTAAGTCGAATGTTATAAATTACACCGTTACTGTCATAACTAGGACGCGGATTTTAATGCATTTATGACCTAAAAACTTCAAAAAATGACTTAAAAAATGCTCTAAAAATTTCTTTTTAGAAATAAAAACATAATATAATTGTATAAAAGTACGCATTTTTTTATTAAAATTACAAAAATTAGTATTATAAAAAAAATATTATTATTATTTTATAGGTATTAAAAAAAGTTGAATTTGAGCCATGTGAATCATTTTAAAACAGAAATGTTACAATAACATAATATTTGCATAATTAAATCAATTAAATAATTTCTTTGATATATTCAAATTTAAATGATCGGCATTCGGCAGTTGTCAGCTAATAAATTTTTATAAATCAAAATGTAATTGACAATCGTACAATAAGGAGGTATCCAAATAAAATTGTATATAATTGACTAATCAGTTTATGTGTTATTGAGGCTGGGCGCGCATGTATAGTATTTTAATCGGCTGATTAAATTAATGCTTAATAATGAATACATAGTAGGTAAAAAATTATACAAATATTTTATATTTTAATATTAATATAATAATTTTTTTCAAGAAATAGGTAAAAAGGCACAAAAAATTTTAAAATATGCCATAAAAAAATCAAAACATCAAAAAATGCAAAAAATGCTCCAAAAAAATTTCGTTATTAGAATAACGAGTTCTTAAAACACATATATAGCTTGGAAAGCATCGTGACAAGCATTCCAAAAAAAAGATGCAATTGCATTAAAATCCGAGCCCTAGTAATAACATTTAATATTTCTATTAAATATAAAATTGATTTTCAACTTAATTTAAACTTTTTAACTTAACTTCTAATATTCTAATAATTCTTAACATAACTTGTAATTTAACAATTTTTTATTATGTATTAAACTATTAACTTAATAATATTAATAATTTAATTTACCTACTTAAAATTGAAATTAAGTTATTAACTTTAAATATTTTAAACTGTATTTTTATATAAATTTTAATAAATTCAATATTGATATATTAAAAATAATTTTTCTAAAATTTTGTTTATATATAATATTTTATCGTGTTCCACTGTATTCAGGCAAACCAAAAAAAAAGTTAATTTTTCATGTTTGGGAGGTAATAAAAATAATTTTATTTTTAATTATTATCTTATTATTCTGGATGTAATTTATTTTTGTAGAAACATGCACCCTAAGCCAATAAATCAATTTCCCGTCGGATACGATAATATTTACTACGTTTGCAGATAATGTTGCCACCTTTGAAAGACGCAAACCCGGAGATAGAATAAGTAAAAAAAAAAAAAAGTTAAAAATATTTTTTATTTAGTATTATTACATCTTTATTATACCTATAACACGAAATCAACATAAAGACAATATATAGACGATCAGTTCATCATAATATTATTTTATATCTGTCCTTATAAATTTTATATAAAAAATATAATATTTTATAGAAATTTTATATAAAAAACAATAGCTTAAATAATATTAATTTATAATTTCATAATCCCATAATAGGTTATTACTTAGATAAAAATTTCAAAATGAGTAAAATTTATAATGTATAATATTTATAAAATATAATATAATTATAAGATATTATAAAAAATTACCCATATAGGTACGTGTGTA
>JAIUCT010006502.1:0-14685 GCA_021307375.1 Tetraneura akinire
AAAATTTCTTATGTCTTTTCATTAATTTTATTTGAAATTAATTATAATTGAAGTTAATGAAAATATAATATTTTTTCATTGTTTAAAATATAAAAGTTTACCGACATTATTTAACTATTTTTTCCATGATATTCGCATCTACCACAATTCCATCACAAGTGTAATATATGGTAATACACTAATACCTTATTGATAATTATAATCAGTCTTGTAAAGTATTTGAGTAAAAGTATTTAAATAATTTTATAGTATTTGGAATACTTTTTAAATACTTTTGTAATTATGTATTTGAAAAGTATTTTAAATACAATTTTAAATGTATTTGTATTTGAAAAACAAATACTTTTATTTAAATACCTAATTTTAATTTTTATATGTGCATAATATAAATATATAATTGATTTTTCTGTTATTTTTAAAATTTTTTTTTTTTCAAAAAAATATACAATTGACACGTTGACTGTGGCGTGAGTCGAACTAGGTGACCTCCCTGTGCGGAACATTTTTTTTGGTCCTAAAGGTTTCTGTTACTCTACTTTAATTATATTAAAATTTACTAAAATTACTTATCATACTCTATAAAGTAGAGAACGTATACAAAATGATAATAAAAACAATAACAAATATAAAGCTGCTATATTGCTATAATATTAGTATAGAAATCAAAGAAATAATAATAAAAGTGACTATAACAATTTAACACATGATGACAGTCCTAAAGTAACGACATACAACTATTGTACATATTATATTATTTATTTATTTCATTGACTAATAATAAGAAAGTAGTAATCAGTGAGGCAGTGTAAGGCTGTAAAATATTAAAAATAAACATGGGGCACATTAGCACTTCGACATACCTAATTAAACAAAACCAATTTAGAATTTCAATTATTCAAGGGTAACTTTTTAATATGACATACAGAGTAGATTCATATGCTTGTATAATTTTTTAGAAATAAATATTTTAACATACCTATTATTTTATTTTATATTATTATTTTTTTTTTTATATTTTTAAATTTAAATCAAGAAAAATTAATGATGTTGTAAGGATACCTAAGTATAACATAAAATACAAAACTTTATTTTTGAAAACATTGACTAAATTTACTTAAGAAACTAAAAAGATATTAGAATCTACCTAACGGATTGCTTAAGCAGAGTATTCATGTAAAAACTAAAATCTCTTAGTAATTAAATAAAAGTAACCAATGTTCCCAAAAATAATAAATAATCCACCTCAAAAGTAACTGTAACAGAAATTAATAATAATTATATAAATACATCATTTATCCATCAGTACATAACTTTAACATTTATCAAGCTACTATAGTGTAGTGTTGTAGATTTTTTAACGAGTAAAAATCATAGAATGTAGATTCTGTGTATGATAATTGATACCAGCTGGAAAATTTCTGATCTTCAAGGAAATGTATATAATTATACCTACTAGATAAAATTGAATTAGTTATTATTTAATTATGCAGACATAAGAATGTAAATTATGTATTACAATATTTTATTATCTAGGTTTAATGCTTACATTATGTAGTATGAGTATATTAATTAACATTTTCGTGAAATATTGACAATCATATCTTTAAGTAGTCGGAAGGCTGTATTCTGTAGGTAGATATTTGTAACGTTGCACTTCATCCAAAATCATTACCTTTTAGATATCTATGATCTGTCTTTATGAACGGAATATATAAACATAATAGCATTTTGTAAAAATACAGCATAATGTTTAATTTACATTAAATTATACTCACAATTATGCAGTAAAAGTTTTTCAACCGATTTTGCCATTTCAAAGTTTTTATGAATATGAAATTCCAGAATAGTTGGTAATTTGGTATAACTCATAATGTTTATATTATTAAACACTGTACATAAATCTTTTTTAAAAAAAAGTAATGACAATTCTTTGAATTTTCTGTTATTCAAGATTATTAAGTAAGATGATAGAAATAATTATAGACAATATTAACTTGGAGTTGAACATTTGGTTGTCTGGTCTGTTGTCAGTTACTTCATATTTTAGTTATATTAAGACTTTTTAAAAAAACAAGTATTAAAAATATATATTCGTTAATTGAAACACGTCAAAAACAAAAGGCAGCAAGGTTTTGAAATAATTTACAAATTATTACTTCAAAACCTATAAATGTATCATTATAATACACATTTCAATTCAAACATTTTCTAAAATGAAAAAATAGTAGGTAAAGTAAAACTAAATAATTATGCATCGGAATCGTTGATAATAATTATTATAGATATGTACCATGCGGAAACGAAATAATTTATCAATTGCTTTTCATTTTTTCAATAATTATTATCAATTAGGTGTTACCATATATTACTCACGTGATGGAATTGTGGTAGATGCGAATATCATGGGAAAAAAAGTAAAATAATGTCGGTAAACTTTTATATTTTAAATAATGAAAAAATAATATATTTTCATTAACTTCAAAAAATCATTAAAAATAAATGAAAAGACTTTAAGAAAAAATTTTGATGCCAAAATTTTTCTTAAATACAAATCTATAAAATGGCTATTTTGAATTTAAAAATTACTAAATAGATAAAAATTAATTTTTTTAATTTTTTTATTAAAAAATAAAAATAAAAATGAATGTGCTATAATTGTAGCGCCAGAGTATAATAATATTTTAAAAAAAAATTATAAAAAAATATTGCCTAGAACCAGAGTTATTTCATTTGTCAAATCACTGTGGGACACTCTGTATAGTGTGCATTATTTATACTATTAATATTGTGCATTTGTGCATGTCGTCTCCGCCTGTCATCCGGATCACCATTAAGGAGCGAGCACACTGCGTCCGTTCAGTTCAGTTCAGTTCAATTCAGTCATATTTTATATTTGACGGATCAGTTCGATCTGACGCTTTGATCGCACACTGCATCAGTCTGTTCCGTCACTTCATTCAGTACGCAGTACGTACTCGTATTTTTAAAATATTTACATACATTTTTTACATACATTATTTACATACATTTTTTACATACATTATTTACATACATTATTTACATACATTTTTTACATACATTATTTACATACATTTTTACTAATAATAATACCTATCATGTCAAGTTCATCATCGTCAGATGAAGAGGAAGCCATTGTTGTAGCAATGTGCTGCAATGAAGTAGTGGATAGAAGGTATTGGATCCATAACATAAATTTAAAAAGGGAAGTGTATGGTGAATACCATCATTTGTTTCCCGAATTATTGCAAGATGAGGAAAATTTTTTTAAATATTTTAGAATGTCCTCAAAAAGTTTTTTTGAATTATTAAAAAATTTACCATTGAAAAAAAAATCAACCAACTTCAGAAAACCAATTTCACCGGCTGAACGTTTAGCGGTTACTCTCAAGTAAGTAAAGTAAAATTAATTAAGTTTAATTAGATAACAATAAATATATGAAAATAAATTATTTATACATTATATTTGTTATAAATTATATTTATTAATAAATTAAAAGTCAATTATATATTGTTATAAACATAGGCGTAGCCAGGGGGGCCGCAGGGTATGCCACTGCATACCCTAAACGCTCAAGAAAAATACAAAATATCGCTAAAACCTTGGCTTACTTATATAATTAATAAAAAAAAAATATATAAATGTCAAATAAATTAATAACAAGTATAATACGCCAATACTACGTTGGAAGGAAATTTACCGATTTTCCGTATATCGCAAATGTTATCGTGTACGCGCACTTTATAAATTGTATATTTTTGTAATTATATATAAATTAATATTATTGAAAATCTGGCTATCTAAAAATGTGCGGCGGATTGACGTGCCACGTGTTTTTATATGAACTCCAGAACTCTTATACAGATTATACCGAGTGTATGTAGACAATGCACGATGCACCAAATTCGCATTATTATTAACCAATAATTGTGACTAATATTTTGTTAGTTAATTTTAACTTCTGAATTTCTGATACTTTCTGTATAGCCTTATCTATAATATAATAAGTTATAAATATTTAAATATCGAAATCATTGCTATTTTCGGTGTATTGTAGATAATATTCCCGTCACCTGTCCCCCGGTCTGTCATAATATTATTATTTATTAGTGTTAAAACTATTAACTTATATTTTATTAAGTTTAAGACAATTCTGACATCTAAGGATATTACTAACACAGATTTGAATATGTTATCTAATCATTTTAAGTGTAATTATGATGAATTTGTTAGTGAAATTCGAATTTAAAAAAAGATGATACAACACCTAAAAAGTTAACTAAATCAAGCACATCTATCCTACATATGTGGTTACAATGGTTAAACGTGTTAAACAGAAATTTATTATTTAGTAATTTTAATATTGTTTTGAAAAAATTCTCAGTTATCCCAGTAACCAACTGTAAATGTGAGAGATCTTTTTCTAAATTAACTCAAGTTAAATCAAAATTAAGAACGTCAATGGTGCAAGAACGATTAAATAGTCTAATGCTTATAACAATTGAACAACAAATCGCAGTGCATGTTGTTATTGATTCTGTTATAGATGACTTCAAAAATAAAGTTGATTATAAAAGAAGATTAACTTTATAATAATTAATATGTAATTTATAATAAAACTTGGTAGTACCTAAATTAGATATACATGCTGTTATTTTATTTAATTAATTTAAAATTAGTTTAATATCTATCTAAGACCTAACTTATAACAATGTATTAAATCAGTTAAATAATTAGCTAAATTTAAACTTGTATTCATTTCTAAAAAAAATAATCTTGCATACCCTAAACAAGAAGTCTGGCTACGCCTATGGTTATAAATGTAGGTACACATTAATATATCCTATGAAATAATATATTATAATTATTAATATACTCGTAAAAGAAAATATATGAATATAATTTACAAATTGGTATAATTATTACTAGATGACATCGATGTAATATTATGTGTAGGTGTAAATGGAGTAAAATTGAATAACTCTTCAGTGTTTTTATATTGTGAACTTATATCTGGACGATCATTTTCTAAATTTTTTAATTCGTATTCTGTAACAAGGGCTGATATTTTTGATTTTATATCAATTTGTAATTTTGGTTTAAAACCTCTCACGGTCTCTTCCATAGCTTCAAAAAATTTTTTCAAAGAATCGGCGGGTTTTTCATTTATTTTTGATCTTTTTGTTTGTAAATAATTATCCAGAACTTGTGCCATAGGCGGGAGATTTCTTTTTCTTGAAGAATAGTTGCTTTCATTATCACTGGCATTATTATTAACAAATGATTGTACCGATGGTATTTGTGAATTTTGATCTTCATCGTCATTAACTAATTCTTCTTCTCCTTCTTCTTCTTCTTCTTCTTCATTTAATGAAATATTAGAATGTTGAACAGATAGAAATGGAACTATGAAACTCATATGTTCTTGATGTTTCCATGGCTTAATAATTTTTGAACATTGGCCACTTTTGGTTTTTTGTTTTTTTAATTGTTTTCGATAATTATCCCGTAAAGAGTTCCACCTTTTTTTACATTCAGAAGTTAATTAAAAAAAAAATTTATTAGATTCTAAGCGAAGCGAAGAATGTATTGGTTTTACAATGATGTGTGAAATTTTTTAAGGAGTATCAGCTCTTCTTTTTTTTAATTTTAATTTTAAATTTAATTTTTAAATTATAATTTTTAATTTTTAGTTATAATTTTTTTTTTTAAGTTAATTAAATGTTATAAATTATAATATATTTTTAGATTTTTTGGTTATGGCGATTCATTTTCATCTATTTCATTTAGTTATCGATTAGGCGAGTCAACAGTTCGTAGTATTGTATACGAAACTTGCGATATTATTTGGAATACACTTGCCTTGAAGTATATGCCGACACCTACATTAGAACATTGGAAAAATATTGAAGAACAATTTAAAACATTATGGCACTATCCAAACTGTATTGGTGCGATCGATGGTAAACATATAGTATTTGAAAAGCCACCTAATACCGGATCGATGTATTTTAATTATAAAAAAGAATTTAGTATTGTTCTACTTGCTTTGGTTGACGCGGAATACAGATTTATCACAGTGGACATAGGCGCGTACGGAAAAAATAGTGACGGGGGAATATTTCGGGCTTCTAAACTTGGACAGGGTATTATCAATAAACAACTTAACATTCCACCCGAAAAAGAATTATTTGGTGTGAATTATAAATTACCACATGTTATAGTAGGCGACGAAGCATTTCCATTGCTAGAAAACTATATGAGACCTTTTCCTGGTATTCAGATAAATGGTGATGAGTCAAAGAAAATTTATAATTATAGACATAGTCGTGCGAGACGCGTTAGCGAAAATGCATTTGGTATACTTACAAAAAAGTTTAGAATCTTTTCGAAAAAATTTAATATTTCGCCAGAACATTTGGATAGCATAATAATGGCAACAACAGTATTACATAATTATCTAAGAAATGATACATGTGCATGGCAACCAGGAGAATTGGAAGAACAACAACAATATCGAGGACTCGCCGATATGAGAGGAGTTGGAGGAAATAACCCGAGCAATGCTTTCAATATACGTGATGCATTTAAAAACTATTTTAATTCACCACAAGGAAGTGTTCCATGGCAAAAAGATAAAATTTATGCTGGAAGACATCTTATAGATTAATTTATGTATTTATGTAAATATTCAATGTTTTAATTATTCACAATTTAATTTTGAACCTATACCTGTACCTGTATATATATTCAATGAAAATTGTAATGACCATTCTTATTTTGTCAAGATATATGTTTATAAATAATACCATAATTTAAATAATTTTTCAATATAATTATTATATTATAACCATTTTATTTTATAAAATATGTATTGTAAATATTTTTTAATTATATTTTTACCTGTTGAATTCAGTAATTCACCAATTGCATCCCAAGAATTCCGTGTCATTATTAAGTCATGATAATTTTTATCTGCCTGGTCGTACAAATGTGTATACCTTCGCACAGTCTCAATTAACAATTCATCATTTCTACTCATTTTAAAAAAATATTTTGGATATGACGTATAAAATAATATAATTGTAAAATTATTTCACGTTCACAGAAACGACTAATGACTAATGAAATAATAATAATACGTACAAAATATTTGATTTTAGTTTATAATATTACATACCTATGTCCTATACCTACTATATTATTTTATCTAGCTATCATGCAAAACTACTTTTGAACGATGGGAAAAATTGTCATTAATTTTATTTTTAATTTTATATTCCCATATAGTAAATAATTGGGAAAACTATAATATTATATTATCAATCATATGATCAGTTATAAGTAAAATACAAAACAATCATGTAACATTCTTAAATAATAATCATATAATTATATGATATGATATGATTATATGATTATATTATATATTATATTTTGGCGTCCGTCTTCAGTCAATTTTGCTTGTTTGGGCAAACGGACTGAACTGACGGCGCAAATTTAGAAAACTGAACTGAACGGAAGCGGTGAGCGCGTTGTAATTGATTTACATGCTAAGCAATAATGCCGGATATGACTGAACTGAACTGAACTGAACTGAACGGACGCAGTGTGCTCGCTCCTTTAGTCATCGATGGATCCATACTCAGGTGTAATTTATTATTATATATATATATTACAATATATTATTGGGTTGCTTGTACTCAAGAGTTAGTTATTTAATTCCAAAGTGATATATACGAGTCCTGGTAGTTTCTCTAGGGCTATATAAATAAATATGAGAACTTTAGGTCATCTAGTGCAGAGATAGTCTAGCCAACTATATCTTCGGATTCCACTAGACAGACAGACCTATCGACGGGCGTTCGTTCTGTAGCACAAGCTAAGACGAACAGTCACGTTACAACTTGGTGGAGGCGCCGATCTTCGTGATATTTAAGTAAATATTTCGGAGACGATCCCCTAAACATTGTATTTTCGCTTTGGTTTTAACTTTCTTTTGGGTAAGGGGATGCTTAATTTCTGAATTATTTAGTACATACGCTACTTGATTTTATTATATTTATGCATATATGTATATTTATATGTTTTGATTTTTTTGACTATAAAAAATTAAAAGAAATAATTTATGACGCTTTATAATTATTATATAAAACGACCTAGTAATAGTCAAACGGTTCGTATAAATCAAAACGCATGGGAAAAATTAAGTTTCGATCGCGAAATTTGTATTAATAATTTGTCTAGGAAGGAATTAATAGAGAATTTTCAGAAGTTTGGAGATACAGTTAAATATTGAGTAGTATTTAGTCATTGTAGGAATATAAAAGTTCCCCAATATTATACTGTTATTTATAAAATTATTAATTTTCATATTTTACTAGCTAAAAGTAAACGGAAATCAGATAAAGAATTGTTTAATAATAAATTTTCAAAAGAAAAAAGAATTGTTAAAAGTTGAAAATTCAGATTCAGACGAAAGTGATACTTCTTTCTCGGAGTCAGAACTAACAATTAATAAAAATATATCTCACGAATTTGAAGAAACTAATATCTTGTGGTTTGTAGTTTCAACTCACAATATATAAATATATAATAATAATTTATTAGATTATACTGAATACGGTTAAGTATATTTTATATATATATATTTCCACGTAAACTAATAATATGTAAAAAAAATAACATTAAAGATGAATAATTACAAATTATAAAAAAAGAAAATATAATATTTAATAATACGATTGAACATTAAATAACGCGTAATATCTTACAAGAATTTATATAAATACTGTACACAATCACAATCACAACCGACTAGAGACGCCGCGATGTCGGGACTAATCGGATGTGTTACAAGCGAAAAATATAACATTCGATTATTATCGAAAAGAGTAATTTCCCACCATATACTAATTAAATATGTTATTAATACTAATATTTAATACGACATACATGTTCAATTCGAAAAGTGAATTTCCCCACAATCTTAAACTTAAACAATAATACTGATAATAAAAATATAATTTTAAATAATATTGTTAGTAAATCTTTTGAACAAAATAAAAATATGACAACTCCAATGATTAGTCCTTTCCCATTTTTAACACCTGATACTTTCCACGGCACTACTAGTGAATGTGTCAATGACTTTTTATCGAAATTTAATAGAATAAAGGACGCTAATGGGTGAACAGACGAACAGGTTATTTTATTTTTTCCTTTATATTTGAAGTGACCTGCGGAATCTTTTTATATATCTCTTGAAAAACGAAATAAAAATAATTCTTGGCAAATAATTCAGGAGAAATTTAAAAATGCATTTAATTCCATCACACAGATTAATATGTTAAAAACACAACTCGCGCAATGAAAATTAAAATTAACGTAAACGGTTAATGAATTTCTTTCGGACTTTAATAGACTCGCGGATAAAATTGACCACAATATGTCCGATGAAATTAAAGTCACTAAAATGATGCGTAATGTACCTCCCGAATATTTCAATATGATCTGTATGCAAGATAATAGTACGATGGAAAAAATAGAGTCAAATTTAAGAAAAGCGGAAAAAGCGCGGAATGTTTTTAATACGTCCACGAATCCAGACGTGGAATCTTTAACTCTTAAAGTAGAGGCTTTATCAAAACAAATTTCAGAATCGTCCTTAAATTCCACACTAAACAATACGGAAATAAATCGCGTTAAATTTAGACAAAACGTAAATTCTAGAGGTTATAATGACGGAAATTGGACTAATCGAAATAATAATAGAGATCAATACAATTATAGTAATGGAAATCGATATATAAATAATCATAATGCAAACAGAAATTTTAATAATAATAATATATGTGGAAATTTTAATAGTAATAACAAATTCAATAATAATAATTATAATTATGATAATAATTTATACAATAATTATAATGGTTACAATCAGTTTACTACAAAAAATAATAATTTTAATAATCAAATTAATCCAATGAATAATAGATACAATAGTTATAATGGACCAAGATATAATAGTAATAATACAAAAAAAGAACTGATACTCCTGCCGCAGGGATATAGGTGTGCATATCATAGTATTTGATTATAATTATAATTTAAATGCAATGTTAAACCATTGCATTCGAAAAAACGATTCTTTGCGAAGTTCAGTCAGATAATGTAGGTATTGATTAATATATTGCCGCTTTTTCGTCATTTTTTCATCGTTTTTTCTAACGCATAGGACCAATTTTGAAAAATTCAAAAAATGACCTAGATAAAGTACCAAGAACATCCACTTTCCTACCGGAAACATATGCTATTCGTGAAAATCGGATCATTATTTCGGGTAGTACAAGTGTCTTCAGTCATAAAAACAAAAAAATATAAATATCAATTTTAAACAGCTATAAAAAAAAAATGTTACCATGGATTTTTTTAATATTTTAATATGATGATTCAGAGATTCAGACATAGAAAAAAAAATGCAAAAAAAAAAAAAAAAAAACGGCGGTCACCCATCCGATGTCGATGCCTGGCTACGTTGCTCAACACCGAGATAGCGTTCGAGAATATTTCGCCGACTACACCACACCCGTCTCACATAGAGCCACGTTTTTGTGAATGCCAATTTTTCGTCATTTTTTTCATAATATTTTCGTTAAAACTAAAAATATCAACTTTAAACAGCTATAAAAAAAATTGAGACTAGGGATTTTTCTAATATTTTGAATATATGTTAAGTAATATATAAATATACTTCAGTAAAATTTTCAGACCTTAATACCAAATATTGCTAATTTTATCAAACATTATATACAAAAAAACGAGAATTTTACGAAATATTCAAAGTCCTATATTTTGTATAAAAATGAACGTAACGGTTCCAAAATTTTATCACATATACATAGTACCTATATGAACTTCCAAAAAAAAATTTCAAGTCTCTAACTTCAAAATTTCTCGAGTTATCGTGAAATATTGAAATCGAATTCGTCGAAATTTGAAAAATGCCGTTTTTTCGTCATTTTTTGGTCGTTTTTTCTACCGCATAGGGTCAATTTTGAGAAAATCGAAAAATGACCTAAATAAAGTACCAACTACATCCAGTTTGCTACCGGAAACATATGCTATTCGTGATAATCGGAGCATTATTTCGGGTAGTAAAAGTGTCTTCATACTTAAAAAAAAAAAACAAAAAAAAGAAAAAGGCACACATCATTGTAAAACCAATACATTCTTCGCTTCGCTCAGAATCTAAAATTATAATCAAAATCCAAAATATTCTAAAAAAGATCACAGACAGCAATTTAATCGAAATAATTATTCGCCACCTGAAAATAATAATACTGGTAATTGGACGTACAATCCACAAACTACATACCCTACAACATGGCTAAATACCATATTTAGCCATGCCCTACAAATCAAAAAAACTAATAAGTCATAGTTTGGAGGTTAGAGCAAGTTCTGACAACAAATTAAATTCTAACCAAAATAATATCGATATAATACAATGAAAAATGATAAAATAATAAGCTGTAGAGTTAATAATACTAAACCAAACCAATATAAAAATATGGGTATTGACCCGACAATAATAGGCATATTTAATAAATAAAAAATTTAATTTATTATAGACACAGGGACTACTACTTCAATACTTAACAAAAATATATTGTTAGAAAATCAATTAATAGAGCCGCTTGAGGGTGTTATTTTGACAACGGCTAACGGAACACCATTAGAACTATTAGGTAAAACCACAGAATAGAACAAACAGAATGGACACTGATAAGAAATAACACGGTAGGTATAGGACGGCGGCAGAAATCAGTCGGCCATTTTATTTTAGGTAGATTTTATCAAATTTATATGGTGAAAGTAAATAATATTGGTTATTTGTTTAATTTGATTACAAAATTACAATATAAATTTGATAAAAACTACCTAAAATAAAATGGCGACTGATTCTCTCTTATCGCCTCGCCGCCCGAAAGTGTCCAACCCCTGGTAAAACACAATTTTAACAATGAATCTTTCAATATAATATGCGCAGTAGTAACAAACTTACAAGTAGATAACCTTATTGGAATGGATTTTCTAGATGAGTATTGTACAAACATAAATATAAAAAAATCTCAAATAAAATTATATAAAGATGATAAAAAAATTAAGATATTAATCTTAATAATATCTTAATATTAATTTTAATAATAATGCTACTGATCAAATTTGTACTCAAAAGTTGAAAAATGTTTAAACTTCAGTGAAGAACAAATAATTGAAAATATTGTTACAAAAAGTTATATTCTAAAAAATGTACAAGGAGATGGGAATTGTGGTATATATACGTTAGTTGAGATTTTAAATGATAAAAAATTAAACGTCAACGCCGACGATATAAAAAAATTGCTAGGTATACATTTATCAGAACATTCTATATGGCTCGAAGGAGAAGACTTAGCTGCAGTAGCTGATTTTTATAATTTCAATTTAATAATTATTTCCCAGGGTGATAATTTAACACATAACAATATTATAACATTTACGAAACCAGGACGGCAATATTTAGTTGTTTTGTTCTCACGATGTCACTGGACACCATTAAAATACGGACCACACGTAAATGAAAATTATAAACTTCAAACGTTGACTAAAATTGCTGAATACAACAATTTAAAAATTAGAAAAAACATTTTAAAACAACGTATTAAAAATAATGATTTAACAGTTAATAATATTTGCGATGAGACCCGGTCTGTAGATAATGACGAGAAAAAAACCGACAATCCAATAAAAAATTGTCTGAATGTTTATTCCCATGATAACTCAGAATTATTAGAATTACCGTCGTCACAAAGGGATAAGAAATTCTCAGATAAAATTACTTACGATATAAATCCATTATTGACATACGAACAAAATAAAATAAAAACGTTATTAAAAAAATACGATGCAGTGTTTTCGAAATCAAAATATGATTTAGGTCTTGCTCGATTGCCGCCAATAAAAATAAGATTAATTAAGGATACTATAATAAATTTACCAAATTTTAAATTAAGTCATACTGAAAGAAATGAAGTGGAAAAACAAACACAAGAATTATTAAAATCGGGAATAAACGAAAAATCCAAAAGTCCGTACAGTAAGTCAGTAATCCAATTTTTTTAGTAGGAAAAAATTTACCATAGGCAGATAAAAAAACATCAGTTATTGATGGTTTAAATACCCGATTATAGAAGTATATCATGTCCCTGTAGGTTCAGCCCAAGGTTAATATAATTATGAGGTTCACCTATGATGGATGGGGAACAAATTGTCAGGTGCGGGGTAGAAGAGAATGTGACGTCATAATAGTACAAAATACGATTATTAACAGTGATAAGCAATCGTCCGAAATCTGGAAAATGATAATGATCCGAAATCGAAAAAATACTATCAACTGCTGCGAGCAAACATCCTTCGTGAAATGTTATTTTACAATTATTTAATATATTGATAAAAGTTATATTATTTTTTTTAGGTTAGGAAAATAAATTAAAATTACATACCGATTTACCGCGATTTTAATCTTTTTTAATTTTGAATGTTATTCATTAATAGTCGTTTTCGCATGTTAACAAACTATTTACTGCGATTTTAATATTTTTTTAATTATTATTATTATTATTTTTTATTATTTTTTTTACTATTTTTATATTTTTTTAATTATAGCATCGATTAGTCTTATTTTATTTTTATTTTTTGAAATACTAATAATATATCTCTTTAGATTTCGAACAATTTCAACTATTAATACAAAAAAATGGAAATGGACTTGCCTTTATTGAGTAATATAAAAAACAATTAACAATTTTATACAATAATTGAATTTATATTTGTTACAAAATTACAATTTTAGTTATACTGTTATTTTATATTATATTCATAATATACATGTTTTAGAATTGCTAATACAGTTTCTACCTACAAGCTAGAAATTAAAAATTATATAAATAATAAATATATTAGTTGTATAAAACTGCAATAGTAATTTCAGAATATTTACATTATCTGACTGAACTTCGCTCAGAATCGTTTTTTTCGAATGCAATGGTTTAACATTGCATTTAAATTATAATTATAATTAAATACTATGATATACACACCAATATCCCTGCGGCAGGAGTATCAGATCGTCTTTTAATTTTACTCATAGATAATATAATGTATTATTGTATTATGTACCCAACTTTAATTCATATAAAAAATAATATATACATTTTTATTCTTAAAATAATTAAAACTAATATTCCATATACATATACTCTTCTAGTTGTTGATTTTTTCACAGACAATTTTCTACAGAATTAGCCTTTTTCTTTGAAAACATTTAAATGTTTGTAGACACAAATTTTTCTTTTTTATTGAATTATAGCTAAACAAACATTTATAACATATAAAAAAAAAAAAAATGTTTTTTTTTTTTTTATATTTTTACCTTTTAATTAATTATGTGTTATATTATATTTAAATATATTCAAAAAAGGTTTATAGGTTAAACAGATGAAAAATATTTTCTTATTATCTATATTTAATATCTATCAAAATTTAAAACTTACATATTTGTTTAGGAATCATTGAGCATGATCATGACTACCACCATATTGTTCAACAGGATCTTGGTATGT
>JAIUCT010006504.1:0-10484 GCA_021307375.1 Tetraneura akinire
GAATCTATTTGGCATCCCTGCCATGAACACTCCGGGTCCACAGTTTTCAGGTACACATTCTTTTTTTTTTCAATCTAAATACTTTTCCATTCTCATCAATCTATACATTATAAAAATACATTATTTTAATTTTAGATGAAAATCATAAAATCTTATAATTCTTATTTTATAAAATTTCAAAATTCCCAACTTAACTTTCCTCTTTTTATGTTTAATTTTTTTTGAGTTAGAATAATTCTTATGTTTCTTAGCACTACATCTCAAACGGAGTACTAAATGAAGTGTTGATTCTTTTTTTATATTATAATCTGCCAAAGTACGGCCATCTTATAGTTGTTTACCAGCAAAAATCAATCTTTGCTCATCTGGCGGAATACCTAAATAATGAAATAACCACACAATTTGATATCAAAAAATATACATCTTGTTTACGATTACAAATTATTTAAAAGAAAATTAATTTTATAATTTGTAATTAAGAATAATTCAACATTTATATTACCTTCTTTATCTTGAATCTTTGACTTTGAATCTGATGATGATTTAACTTCAAGTGTAATTGTTTTCCCCGTTAAAGTTTTAACAAAAATCTGCATTTTGACCTTAAAAAAATATAAATATTCAATATAGATAAGATAGGTATTAAATATTTATTTAGTAGGTAGGTATTATTAAATACATATTACACTTATTACTAACAAATTAAATCTGTTATATAATATAAAGAAACTATTTAAAAATTAATTCAATTAACACTGATAAATAAAGTTGAAATCATTTAACATTTTTTTTTTTTTGTTCATATTAGTGTGCAACCCTTCTGATTTTTAAATATTGAATGTTAGTTTTATAAACTGAATGTAATATTTATAATATAATATAATAATTTTTAATATTAACTAATAAGTAAAATACAGTTTTAAGTAAAACTATCTATTTTTTTATTCGATAAATTACACCAAACTGAAATATGTATGTTATATACTTAACTTAATTAACTTCAAAATTAAAGAAAAAAAGCTATATTAATGAAAATTTTAATCTAAATTTCACATCAAGAAATTATAACTACACTACAAACATTGGACCCTATACTTTAATGTTTAGTTTATTTTTATTATTTTACTGTCAGTTCTCCAGGCACAGAATAGATAAAAGCAGAATGTACAGTGTACTCTCCAAAAAATTACATTAATCATATATAGATCTGACAATTTCCAGTGAAAGGCAGTAGGTAGAAAAATGATAGAAATTTATAACAATAATTCTTACATTGACTGTGTTGCCAACCCACAAAAATAATTTTAATATTTTTTATATTTGTCTGTATTAAGCCCGGTTCACACCATAGAGTAATATTACTCTATGGTTCACACGGTCAAATATTTCATCAAATATTTGCCATTTATCAAACATCAAATATTTTGTGATTAATTTTAAAATATTTGATGATTCGTCAAATATTCTCAAATAAATTGATAACAATATTGATAAGAGATTTTTTTACATTTCATTTTTGAAATAGCACTAATTTCACATGTACAAAACTATTACATGTTCGTTGTTTATGTTTAGTTTACACTTATAAAGTATACATAAGTATATATATATATATATATTTACTTATAAATAATATAATATTAATATATAATATAATATCTTATAGTTATAATATCACCACAGAATAGAATATCACTACCTATTTAATTACAATTTTTATAAAGTAAGACATAAGAGTGTAACATAAGTGTATAAAATAAATAGTACGTTGTATCGTGTATGTGTTATATTATTATATATTATTATTATTATTATGTTATATTGTTATTATTTATTTTGTATTTTTTATTGTATGTGTTATATTGTGTTATAGTTATATTGTATTTTATATATATCTGTGAGTTTTCCTCCAGAGTTTTCGATTTAATTTTAGAACACTCCTTTTTAACAGCTGTTAAATTGAACCAATCGTAAGTGATTTTGAATTTTGGATTTCAAAATATTTATTTGATAGTGTGACCATTATTTCAAATTCAAACAAATATTTGATGTTTGATAAATGGCAAATATTTGATGAAATATTTGACCGTGTGAACCGGGCTTTATATTATATTTATCTATACGTATTCAATTTTTAATTTAATTTTTATTTTTATAATATTTATATTTAATATGTTAAAGCAAGGCTGGGCATTAACGAATTAATAAGTTGAATAATATAACAATTAACATTATATTATATTCACTGAAATTTTTTTATTATATTTTATTATTTTTTTGTACTATAATTAACTTGATTATTTGCAAGGCTGGGCATTAAAGAGTTAATAAGTTGAATTTTGAATAATATATTAATATATATTTTTTAGAATATTGTTTTTATTTGTTTACATTATAATATACTATCAGACTATTTGTCTGTATTATCTACAAATTGGTTTTATCTAAAAATGACTTGATTATTATCATAGAGTAGTACTACTCTATGATTATTATTTAGCTTTTAATTATTATTAATAAAAATAAAAATTAATTAAAAATTGAATATAGATAAATATAATATAATACAGACACAAATATAAAAAATTTAAACAAGTTAAAATGTAATATAGTATACGATAATAAATGGTATTATACGATAATTGATAAGAAATATGATATTATAATTCATATTATTGTTATCAGATATAACTAACCAAAATTTTTCATGATTAAAAAACATTATTGTGCTCAAGGACAAGGCTCACTGAGAATTTTTAGAACTTGTTTGTTAACGTATAATTGTTGTCTGTACTCTTTATTAAATAATAATTAATATTCATTAATGTAATAAACAAGTTTTTTTTATACACAGTCTCGTACGTTCTTGTACTGTTCTTGTTTTTCTCATCACTTTTTCATCATCATTACAAGAATGGCAGTCAACAATAGAGTACGTTTAAAAATTATTGTTTTCAAATGTTGGCCGTAACTACGATAAACGTGATCCATTTTGAAGTTTCAATTTTTAATAACGCGTTTAAACATTTCAATTGGTATTTGAACAATGACTGCTGAACCGTCATGAAAACAGTCATGTGATATTATACCCCTTGAGTTTTCTTTTTCGCTACATAAAATCTACAAGACTAGCCATGTACGATTGAAGAATTGGAAGTTAACATCACTTGTGTTATTTGTCATGTACCACTTTAGATGCTTGAATGCATTATGACAAATTTGAACTTCAGAAACCATGATAGTCGTAGTTACAGCCAACAATCGAAAGAAATATTAATTATTAAAACATTAATGTTAATAAAATAATAACATCTCTCTTGTTCAATAATAAAAATTACGATAAATATATATTTTTGAAAAGTACATCCAAATAAATCACCTTAATAGTAGGTGTTAGTATTTGCCATTTGGTATTATTCAAATTTTAATTCCGCTTACAATATTCATAAGTTTTTAAGTAATTTTATATAGGTATCTGTGTTTCCTACTTTAATTTGGTAATTATAATTCAAATAATATTCAAAAAATAGTATTTCGTTTATTTACTTTTTACATAATATAATATAATATAATATAATACTTTTTTTAAATAAAATAAATGCATTCAATTTGGATTCATGTTCTTGTATTATTTAATTTATTATCACACTTTATATTTAAAAAATATATTTGTAATTAATAATTATTCCTATTATATATTCTAGAATGATTCTGATCGCATTAGTTTAAAAGTATTGACTCAAGATAAAGTTATTCATCAATTTAGAATTCAAAATACTACTCCTTTAAGGAAATTGATGATAACATACTGTATAAAAACTGTAAGTATAAACAAATAAAAGATAATATAAAAATTCGAATTTTAGAAATTATTGAATGCTATTAATATATTATATCTTTTAAATTGTATTAAAATTTTAACAAAATTGTTTAATTTTTAGGGGAATGTTATGGAAACTGTAAGATTCTCATATGGTAGAACATTATTACGTAACACCGACACTCCATTATCTCTCAAAATGAAAGAAGATGACATAATAAGGTCATATAAATTACAATAATTAGGAGATTGATTTTATTATAATTTCTCTTAAACAATTTTCTTTTACATATAAGTTTATTTTTTATGTATATTATTTAAGTTTTTCAAAACCTAAACCATTCAATATTTTTGTTTGCCTATTTAAAGTAATTGAATTTATAATTAATACAATATATATATATATGTGCTAATTTATAAAATATTAGTTTTAAAATGATTCCACGTCAATGTAAATGTGGAGAATTTTGGTCTGTGCTTTAAGACAAATTATTTATTATAAAACTATATAATACAATTTTAATGTTTTTATATTTATTTTTTCCATAAACTTAAAATAATTGTAGACATTATTTTATTTTAAATAATTTATTGAAATGTGTGAATGTTATTGTTGTTAAAAACAATTAATATAATATACAATTATCATTTCAATATCCATTATGCAACAAAAATCAAAATCTATATTTGTAAACATTTAGTAAATAAAATTGTTTATACATGACTTAGAATTATGACTTATATTATTTTAAGTTTAACTTACCATGATTACGTAAATTAGTATTCATATTATTGACATTATTTATGTTATTTATTGACTCTGAAAGATTAAACAACAATAAATTTTTCTGACGATTTTGTCTATCCATTAATTCTGCAATTAAATCATTGTTAGTATTTTTAAATAAGTAACCCAGACTTTCAGTTTTATTTTCAATAGATGTTGCTTGCAGTTGATAAATGATTCAATTGCCCAGTTGTTCGTTTACTTTTTTTTATAAGTGACGGTAATTTCTCAGAAAGAATTAATCGAGAAGTTTATTTTGTGATGTTTTCATGTCATTCACAGATTTAATTAGAGAATCAATGTTGTCTTCCATTTTTAAGCTTAAATGTACTGGATTTCGTTATTTTAATATCAAATTATGACGTAATGCAGTTTAAAAATATATATATTATATCATTGATTATAAATACTATAGTTAGCCCACTGCTATAGATATTATGCTGAGCCGTAATTACTCCCGATAGAGAGCGTTAAGTAATTCGGCCTCTAATAAAATTAAATAAATATTTCTTATCGTCGTACCGTCAAATGCTACAACTTGGGGCAGTTTTGAACTTGCATAACTTTTTATTCATTAAAGGTATAGATCTAATTTTGGTGTCAAAAGTTTACCCTTAGATAGCATTATTATATAGAAATATTAAAAAAAAAAAATTTATTTTATTAAAGTATTTTTTTTATTTTTGCCCCAAGTTGTACACTGGATGCTACAACTTGGACCAATTTACTAAAAGTGTTTAAAAAATATGTTTTCAATGCTTTTATCAACTTGGGGCATTAACATACTTTTTAAAAATGTTATTTTTATATATGGGTAAAAAAAATTTTCTTTATGACATATCTAATGAAAAAAAAAATGTATTTATAAGTGCCCCAAGTTGCATCACTTTTATAAAATGTAAGATGGAAAGAAATAATGTCAAAAATAGCCAATTTTATCAAACATTATATACATTAAGACAAAATTTTTTTGAAATATTCAAAGTTCCTATATTTTGTAGAAAAATTAACCTAACAGTTCCAAAATATTACCCCATGCCCATATATATAATTTCTATGTGAATACTCAATAAAATTTTCAAGTCTTTAACTTCAAAATTGCCAGAGTTATCGTAAAATATTGAAACCGAATTCGTCGAAATTTCAGTTTTCGTGAAAAATGCCGTTTTTCGTCAATTTTCCTTCATTTTTTTTCATTTTGCCCTATAGCTAATTCTAGAGAATTGAACAAAATCACCTAACAGTATTATGTAAATATCACCATATAGTAAGTGGCATTGCACTTAGAATTTTACTTACTCGTATAATTTCTGTCACTTCAGCATGTGCTGAAAGAAGTTTTTCTAAATTAAAACTAATAAAAACGTATTTGAGAAACAAATTATGCCAAGAAAATCTATCTGGTGTTTCTATAATTTCAATAGAAAAAGACATCTAGGAATCTATTAATTATGATAATATTATCAACGAATCAACCAATTTGCCGCTAAAAAAGCAAGGAAAGAACATTATAATTTTTTTTACTGGTAATATTTTAAAGATAGATAAATATTGTTTACCACAATAATAAATTATATAAAATTATATACTTTATTTTTTAGATAACCAATTAATAAAGAAACATTTATTTGAAAATTAATTAATTTTTTAATATAGTGTATTTGTTAAAACTAAAATTTCTTTAATACACATATACTTAAGCTATCCAAAAACAAAGTCTATATACGTCTGAATTTACTTTGCCCGTGGCCCCACAAAAGCTAGCGCCGTTACTGGCTATTAGTTACAATATTATTATTTTGGTTGCTATTAGTAACAATAATATTTACATTATCACTATGGTTACTATTATAAACAAATTTAGCTGATGAATCAAATTCGTCTAAGGAAAAATGTCCTATACGGCTATATTTGATATTTTTTTCGTCATTTTTTGTGTGGCATGGGGTTAATTTTGAGAAATTCGAAAAAAGACCATATTAAAGTAGGTACCTACAAACTACATCCAATTTCCAATCGAAAACATATAACATTCGTGAAAATCGGAGCATTATTTCGGGTAGTAAAAGTGTCTTCAGACATAAAAAAAAAAAAAAAAAAAAAACACATCATAGTAAAACCAATACATTCTTCGCTCCGCTCAGAATCTAAAAGTATATTGTATATATATATATGTTATATAATAATATACTCGTATTTGTTGGAAACACGCAGCTGTGTTTGGCATTTGAACAAAAATATAATAAGATTACAATTTAAATATAATATTAAGAAAGTTTTATTTTATATTAATGCAAAATAACACTTTTATAATATAATATACATATATACCTATTGTTCTTTGATTTATTATATTGTTTTATATTTATATAATAAACAATTTCTTTGGAGTCGCCCCGATAGGGGCGGATCTGAAGGTTGTTTAAGGGGGGCGATTAGGAATACTTATTATGAGTGATGTATAAAGTGCTTGACTGTAATTTAAGCAATTTATGAAAAAAAGAAAATTCCAAACTTATAATTAAATGTAGATACTTTTATTTATATTTATTTATATATAAAATACATTTTAATATAAATAATAATAATAATTTATATTAATAATTGTATATTTCTTTTTTTTTTCATTGGCGAACCTATTTATTATGTCATCTATATTAATATTAATATCTTTGTGCGTATGCAATAAAGCCAAACCAGTTAGTCTATTTTCACCCATTCGGGATCTTAACCATGTTTTCAATCTACAAATTAAAACAAAAAATAAGCAAACATGCAAAGCATTTTGGAATTTGGATGCAAAGTTTTTCATCTGTATATTAAAAAGGAAGATTTTTTTCTTCATAAATGGGCAGCAGTATAACAGGACTGTTAACAGGATTATAAATTTATACCACTAAATCTAAAACTAAAACTAAAGTAAATAATTGATAAGCATGCATTTAAGTCTATTTCTAGTACTTAAAATATTTTATATTTTATTAAGTTGCTAATTAACACAACTATAATTTATTGATAAAAACATGCTAAAAAAAAAAAGCCCAAGGGGGCGGCGATCTCCACGTCGCCCCCCCATAAATCCGCCACTGCGCCCCGAGTAAATAAATACCAAAGACCTCGTATACACAACATATAAAATACTTTTATCTTTAATCACATAAAAGTCTAATAGGTATATTAATTTAATGAATCACACGCAAATTAATTATAAAAATACATTTATTTTACTAAAATGAAAATTAATGCACATTGCACATAATATGTTTTTTTTTTTTAAATAAATAAATAATGCTTAATTATTATTATATCTTTACATTTATATTAATTTATACGTCGTATACATTTAATATATTTTATTTTTCTAAATAATACTCCGATTTTCACGAATAGCATATAATATGTTACCTACCGCGGTAAGAAAAAGGATGTAAAGTTGCAGTATACTTAGGTATTTTAAAAAAAATTAATTTTTAATTATATTTTAAAAAATTTTAAATTTTAAGAATTTTTCAAAATTGAATTTTTCCCAGGAATTAAAATTTAAATATTATATACCTAATAATATTCATATTATTATAACTCGATGAGAAATTATAATGATTATCCATTAAGTAATAATTTTAATAGCTCACAATAATTAAAATATAATTTTGTAACTTAGGTATTTTTTTTGGCCGCCTTTTTTAAAAAAAAAATACGCGCGGTAAAAATTTTAATCCTGCTCTAATAACGATAAAATTATATAATAATTTTAACATAAAATAAATTAGTATTTATATATATTACGTAATAATTATAATTTAAATAATAAAAAGATGAGCTGATACTCCTGCCGCACAGGATACAGGTGTGCGGATCATAGCGTTTAATTTTACTTAGAATTTTAGAAAAAACGATTCTGAGCGAAGTTCAGTCAGATTATAATTTTCGTTTGAACTAAAAATATCAACTTAAAACAGCTATAAGTCCTATATTTAGTAAAAAAATTTAAAAACGGTTCCAAAATTTTACCACATATATAATAATAGCTATGTGAACACCCAAAAAAATTTTCAAGTCTCTAACTTAAAAATTGCCCGAGTTATCGTGAAATATAGAAATTGAATTCGTCAAAATTTCGTTTTTTCTACCACCTATAGTCAATTTGAGAAATTCGAAAAATGACCCCAATTAAACAAGCACGTATTTAGGATCAATTTTCGGGGGGGGGGGTTAATAATTTTTAATATATGAAGTAAAAATAAATGATTATATTATACGTAGTTATATATGTAGTTAGTCTGTTATATTATAAATATAAAACGGGGGGGGTTGAACCCCTAAAACCCCCCTGGATACGGGCTTGCAAATAAAGTACCATCTACATCCACTTTTACATCTGAAACTCGCTATTGGTGAAAATCGAAGGGTTATTTCGGGTAGTGAAAGTGTTTTCAGAATATTTATACGTATGGATTCTAAGATTTTCGTTTTCCTAAAAATATCAACTTAAAACGGCTATAAAAAAAAATTGTGACAATGGATTTTTCTAATATTTTAGTATGATGTTAAGTAATATGTAAGTATACTTCAGTAAAATTTTCAAACCAAAATACACAAAATTGACAATTTTATCACACATTATATACGTAAAAACGTGAATTTTACGAAATATTCAAAGTCCTATATTTTGGAGAAAAATTAATGTAACGGTCCCAAAATTATACCACATATATATAGTAGCTATGTGAACATCAAAAAAAAATTTCAGGTCTCTATCTTAAAAATTGCCTGAGTTATCGTGAAATATAGAAATCGAATTCGTCGAAATTTCATTTTTCGCGAAAAATGCAGTTGTTTCGTCGTTTTTTCTACCGCATAGTGTCAATTTTGAGAAATTCAAAAAATGACCTAAGTAAAGTACCAACTACATCCACTTTGCTACCGGAAACATACCCTATTCGTGAAAATCGGAGCATTATTTCGGGTAGTATTTTTGTACACAGACAAAAAAATAAAAAAAAAAAAAAAAAATAATCACACATCATTGTAAAACCAATACATTCTTCGCTTCGCTCAGAATCTAAAATAATTAAATATAACGTAATAATAGTCGTACTAATTTATACAATACGTAAACTATATATTGATTAATTATTATTATTATTTTAATTTTATGAATGAAATATAATATATGAATATATGTACCAAATACGGAATTGTGCGTATTATGTGTATAGGTACTGTATAAAGCTAATCATAAAATATATATTATAAATATATATGGTCACTATTCGTTTTTATTTTATTTTAGATTCTGAGCGAAGCGAACAATGTATTGGTTTTACAATGATGTGCGTCTTTTTTTTTTGTCTGAAAACACTTTTACGACCCGAAATAATGCTCCGATTATCATGAATAGCATTTGTTTCCGGTAAGAAAGTGGATGTAGTTGGGGGCGATTGTAAATTCCGCCCGAAGCGAGCAGGTAATAAAAATATTTATGGTAAATTCCGCCCGGAAAAATATCCAGGGGGCCTATTCTTAAAATCGTACGAACGGTATCCGTATACGAACTATTCACATGATTAATTTCCGTATACGGATAAAAATTGGTATTCTTAAATTTTAAATTTCCGTATACGGATATGTTTCCTATGAATTACCCGCATATGAAAGATTTTCCCATGGTTCACAGCGGCAACGTCGGAATAGTACATGTACTTCATGGGAAAAATAGTTTTTCCCGCGGTAAAATTATATTTTCCAAATTTATTGTATTAATTTATAGGTTTTTTTTTTGAAATACGGTAATTTATAAATTATTTTATTTATTGAGGAATGAAAATGGTATTCGTATACGGAACACTGTTTTCACACGCATATACCCATCCGAAG
>JAIUCT010006507.1:0-10689 GCA_021307375.1 Tetraneura akinire
AATGTTTGATTAAATTGGCAATTTTTGGCTTTAAGGTCTGAAAATTTTACTGAAGTATATTGTATATTATATACATATTACTTATCATAATAAATATTAGATAAATTCCTATTCTCAATTTTTTTTATAGCTGTTTAAAATTGATATTTTTAGGTTAAACGAAAATCAAATCGAATGTTAAAATTTTAATCAATACCTACATTATCTGACTGAACTTCGATCAGAATCGTTTTTTCGAATACAATGGTTTATTATTGAATTCAAATTCTAAGTAAAATTAAACACCATCATGATTTGCACACCTGCAGTATCCCTGCGGCAGGAGTATCCCTTCCCGTGATTTTTTAATTTTAATTCTTATTAAACTAGTTAATATAAAAACAGGTTGAATTGAGTTTAAGTATTTTATACCAACTGATTTATAAATTATTTCATTATGATATGACACCCCCCTCCCCCTTAAAAATGTAAATATGCCACTGCTCAATGTTAATATGTATTCTTGTGTGGTTTATACATTGAAATTGCTGTAATATGACACATATAATGAATCAAACGAATGTTAAATGAAAATTTTTTTATTAAAATATTCCCGTTGAAAAATGTATTGCGTAAACTTTTGTAAGATATAACATTATAATATATTATTTTTTATTATATAAAATGTTGTGCATAAATGTTTAATTCTATGAAAGTTATATAATATATACAATAATTATTATTAAAGCAGTAATGAGCTTATGCGAAATAAATTTGGACGAAAATATTCGATTTTACGATTAAAATAATTATACTAAATTTATTATTAGTATTATAGTAAATCGTCTAGTGAAGGATTTAATTCAAACTAATATATTGAAACCCCAAAACCTATCTGTGTCAAATCAAAAATGTTAAAAATATATTCGATCTAAACCAAAATATCGGGGTAGAATACAATATGATGATAGGAGATCCGATTTTTAAACCATATCGGAACCGAACTTTTCAACGACGATTTAACTACTTAATGGTTACTCGTACGGACTTTTACCAAAGAATAAAAATTGATGCTCGTATAGGATTTATTAAAACCTCCAAGTTTGGAAAAGATCGCATTATTATTGAAAAAAAAATAATAATGCGATTGATGATTTTCGTACCTTAAAAAATTCGTATCTGGTGAATTATTTGACTTGGGACTTTCTAATTTAGTATAAAGGTCTATCTAGGGTCGGAAAACAATATCCATTTAAAATCAGGGTTCTAGAAGTCATAGTTACGGAGATAAAATATCTCGGTAACTAAGAGTGCTACAGTTCTAAAATCTTCGGGATCGTATAGGGATGGTCTCTAAGTTACTTTATCATAAGAAGGTGAAATCCCCTAAGTCCCTTTGTTCGTGAGATATTACGTGTTTTCGGAGACACGAGAAATAAAAAAAAAATTTAAAAACGGACCGATCTTTTTGAAACTTTGAAGGACCTTTGTCCTCGTCGAAAAAATGAATTTTGATTCTTTGGTAAAAGTCTCTAAGTATAACGGTTATAGAGTTATTCGGATTAGAAATAGTTGGAATCGAACACCGCGATAATTCGAAATACCGAGGTAGAAAACTGTATGCCGAGAGGACCTGCGAATTTTAGCCGAAAACTATTTTCAACTATTCAAAGTCGAATAACTTGATAACCGTTGAAGTTAGAGACTTTTACCATAGAGGCGAAACTCATTTTTTCGACGAAGACAAGGTATTCTGAAAGTTTCAAAAAGATCGGTTCATTTTAATTTTAGATTCTGAGCGAAGCGAAGAATGTATTGGTTTTACAATGATGTGTGATTTTTTTTTTTTTTTTTTTTTTATGTCTGTGTACAAAAATGCTACTCGAAATAATGCTCCGATTTTCACGAATAGGGTATGTTTCCGGTAGCAAAGTGGACGTACTTGGTACTTTACTTAGGTCATTTTTTGAATTTCTCAAAATTGACGCTATGCGGCAGAAAAAACGGCGAAAAAATGATGAAAAAACTGCATTTTTCGCGAAAAATGAAATTTCGACGAATTCGATTTCTATATTTCACGATAACTCAGGCAATTTTTAAGATAGAGACCTGAAATTTTTTTGGATGTTCACATAGCTACTATATATATGTGGTATAATTTTGGAACCTTTACATTAATTTTTCTCCAAAATATAGGACTTTGAATATTTCGTAAAATTCACATTTTTACGTATATAATGTGTGATAAAATTGTCTATTTTGGGTATTTTAGTCTGAAAATTTTACTGAAGTATACTTCCATATCACTTAATATCATACTAAAATATTATAAAAATCCCAAGTCACAATTTTTTTTTATAGCCGTTTTAAGTTGATATTTTTAGGAAAACGAAAATCTTAGAATCCATACGTATAAATATTCTGAAAACACTTTCACTACCCGAAATAACCCTTCGATTTTCATCAATAGCGAGTTTCAGGTGTAAAACTGGATGTAGATGGTACTTTATTTGCAAGCCCGTATCCAGGGGGGGGGGGTTAGGGATTCAATCCCCCCCCACCCCGAAATTTTTAAAGTAGTTTTATATTTATAATATAACAAAGACTAACTACATATATAACTACGTATAATATAATCATTTATTTTTACTTCATATATTAAAAAATTTTAACCCCCCCCCCCCCCCCGAAAATTGATCCTGAATACGTGCTTGTTTATTTGGGTCATTTTTCGAATTTATCAAAATTGACTATAAGCGGTAGAAAAAACTTCGAAAAAATGACGAAAAAACGGCATTTTTTACGAAAAATGAAATCTTGACGAATTCAATTTCTATAATTCACGATAACTCGAGCAATTTTTAAGTTAGAGACTTGAAAATTTTTTTGGGTGTTCACATAGCTATTATATATATATATATATATGTGGTAAAATTTTGGAACCGTTTTTTAAATTTTTTTACTAAATATAGGACTTCGAATATTTCGTGAATTTCTCGTTTTTACGTATATGTTTGATAAAATTGGCAATTTTGGGTATTTTGGTCTGAAAATTTTACTCAAGTATACTTACATGTTAGTATATTACTTTACATCATACTAAAATATTAGAAAAATCCCTAATCTCAATTTTTTTAGATTCTGAGCGTAGCGAAGAATGTATTGGTTTTACAATGATGTGTGATTTTTTTTTTTTATGTCTGTGTACAAAAATACTACCCGAAATAATAGAGACCTGAAATTTGTTTTGGATGTTCACATAGCTACTATATATATGTGGTAATATTTTGGAACCGTTTGGTTAATTTTTCTACAAAATATTGGACTTCGAATATTTCGTAAAATTCACGTTTTTACGTATATAATGTGTGATAAAATTGTCAATTTTGGGTATTTTGGTCTGAAAATTTTACTCAAGTATACCTACTTACATGTTACATATCAATTATAAAAAAATTTTATAGGTGCTTAAAGTTGAAATTTCACCAAAATTAATATTTAAAGTATTTAAATGTATTCTTCTTATTATATTTAAATATGTATTTATTAATAGTGTTATGGAACATTATTTTCTACGAGTACAAGAAATAATGCTACGATAGTCCGATTTATTTGAATAGCATTTGTTTTTGAAAGTAGATATAGTTAGTACCTACCATTGGCACAATTAGACTTAAAAATCTGCTGGTGCTAAAATATATAGGTAGTTATATTATAGGTAACAAGGTAATAAATAACAATACCTGCTTACACATATTATATATTTATCAATAATTTAAAGAAAAACAATATTTAAACATTAAAAGTAGGTACTTATATTTATTGAAATAGTATTCTTCTATTATTATTATTAAATATATCAAAATATATCAAATCATCTATTTTGTGAGCCAAATTTACTTCTTGGATATACCTAAAGTTGACAACAAAAAAATATAATAATTAATTTATAATTATGTTATGATTAGAATTAAGGACACTAGATATAAAAATATAAAATAATAAAAAAATAATTATCAAAAAAAAAACTAAAATAATTAATCTTATGATTATGAAATAATAAAAATAAAAATGGAAGAAAAGATAACCCACTTTTTCTCAATTTACTTATAACCATATAAAAATAAATCAACAAACAATTATATTATAAATTCTAAATTTAAACAATTACAGGAACTTACAGATAATTTTGGTTGAATAGGTCCCACTTTGTATATTACCAATATCATTTATTTCTCCTATACTTTTAGGAACGTTTTGAACATCTTGTGATTGATTTGTATCAAATACACTATTCTGAATTATAGGTTCTGGGTCATCAACCAAACTAGAATCACCTAAATTTAAAGAACAATATAATAAAAAATAATAACGTTATTACGTTAAGTATATTTGAATTGATATATTAACAATTTCAAGATGACTAGGCTCACGTGGAAATCAAATGTTC
The DNA here is from genome assembly GCA_021307375.1 of Tetraneura akinire. NCBI lineage: Eukaryota > Metazoa > Arthropoda > Insecta > Hemiptera > Aphididae > Tetraneura > Tetraneura akinire. Next base: position 4,430 of record JAIUCT010006507.1, read on the forward strand.
CTGATAATTTGAAATTAGTTAGATTTCTTAAATAAATAATTACATACTTCTTTATAATATTATTATATAGATATATCGTCACTTACCTTTTAAATGAACATTTGTTTTTTTTAAAAGCCATTTATCCATTGTTAAATATTAAATAAATAACTTAACAACAGAAAATAAGAACATTGACAAAAATTGACGTTTATTTACCGTTGTCTGTTGATCGTAATAATTATTATCCGTATGCGTATCACAAATCACAAAATATAACAAATCGTTTGTACACTTTTATTTTTCGAAGTGCACACTAAAGATAAAGATATCGGCATTTCACAGTACATATTATATAAATTGCTTTTTAATAAAAGAACTAAAAATAACCACAAGTGTTTGGACCATAAAATATTAAATAATATGATAGTATTTTAGTTATACCTATCCTTTATGAGTATGTTTACTCTTTAGTCTTTTGCAACATACATGTTGTATGTATATTACATAAACTTTAAACATAATAATATAAATTATAATAATACATTAATACCCGTATGGCTGTTTAATGTATATGTACTCGTATTATCAGTGTTGTGCATTATCTAGATAAAATATAGTTATCTTTTTATCTCATCTAGATAAAAATTATTTTAAGTATCTTTTTATCTTATCTAGATAAATAAATAGGCTATCTGAGAATAATTATCTAGATAATTAATATAAAATCAAAGATTTAAAAATTGTTGACATAAAACATTATTTTAAACCGCACTCTGAAATAATATTAATAAGTAATAGGTAACACATTAACAGATTCTATTGTTCCAATAATGTATGTGGGGGCCTACAGAGTACGAACGTTGGCTCGATAAAATCTGTCGTTAACGGTAAGCATTTTAATTGCGGGAAATTTTAAGCTAAAAATGGTTTACACGATAAAATGTTTATACTTTATACCCATTTTTCAGTTTTTTCTTCATTAGAAAATATACTTGATGCAAAACTCCTAACATGGGAAAAAGAAAAAATGTCCAACCAAAAAAATTATTGCTATTCTCAGATATACCATATACAATATTAATATTAATTATCTGTTTTTTTATCTAGATAAAGTTGGTTATCTTTTATCTTTTATCTATAAATATATTTTAAATTTTATCTATTTATCTTATCTAGATAAATTTAAAATCAATTATCTATTATCTTATCTAGATAAATTATGGGTAATCTTTGTACAACACTGCGTATTATTTATAAAATGTAGGTACATTATTTCCAATTTATTGTCTTCATCTAATGGATTATAAATAAACTAAATAATCTTTTTCAATTCTAGTTTAATGAATAATAATATATATCAATATGAAATAATAATATTAGAAATTTTAATTATTTAAATTTATGTAATGCATAATACACATAGAAAACCTATAATTATTTTTATTTTTTCCAAGAAATTTTACCGGTGCTAATATAAAATTTGCCGGTGCTAAATACCGGTAAGCACCCCCCTAATTGCGCTAATGGACTACTTACTTATTTTATTTATGTTATTTTTTGTTTTGTCAAAATTAGCAAAATGTATCAAATAATCACCAAAAAATAGCATTACTGTGATTTTGACTAAATCTGTTTTAATATTTTACTATAACCCAATCGTTATTTAACTTTGAGTTTAGAAATTTATAGTTTTTATGTAGATAATTTTTGTATTACGGTACTGCTGATTATATATTATTAGTGTCACGTTAGTAATTAACATTCAGATACGTTTAAGGAAATTTATCTATTTGTTTATTTAATTTATTGTATGAATTTTATATTATTATTATGGGAATATTGGGAATACAATATGGATATTAATGTTACTTATATGTACATGCATAATTTCTTTTATTATTTATCACATTACATTTATAATATTTTGTTTTGGTGATAAGAGTATATTTTTTTTAACCATTTACCTTTAGGAGATGTTGATTGTGTACTTTTTTATATTTAACCGATTATTATGTAATGAACATGTTGGATGTTGTATAAGTTGTTATATTTACTCCATATTTAATTACCTAAATCTTGACATAATATATAAATATTTGACATTTGTATGTATTGTTAAACCTTTACACTTATTTGTGTATTATTTTTTATGACAATAATATTATACTAATCGAACGTGTAATGTATTATTATAATGTTTATTAGAAGTATTGGTAGGTGTTAAATAATTAACTAATTTTTTATATTTTTTATATTTATTTTATATTTATTTTAGATTCTGAGCGTTTTTTATTATTAATGTTAATGTATGTATACGTTATATTATATTATTAATATTAAAGTATATTTATTATTTAAAAAAATATATACATTTTTATTTTTATAACTCAAATTTTCATGGCATTTTCAATTACAAATTTTGGATGATGATTTTTTACTTTTTATTGGCATCTAATAAATTACTATTTGCTGAAGCTGTTTCTCGGAGCAAAATATTATCTACTTGGTCTACTAATTTTAAAACTATGACACATCAATTATTTTTTGTCTTCTACATGATTTACAATTCACAATCATTACTACAATACACAATCATTTTAATTAAAAAAGTTAACACGCAGATACTTGCAAACATTTAATACAATATTAAATATAATAATTATAAATTTATAATTCCAATATATATATATAATAATTATAATAATTACCTAGGCTTAGGCATAAGGAACAGCACCTGATTTCAATAATGCAATATTACTTTAAGTAAAATTAAAAAAAAAAAAATGAACAAATTACTTTAATACTGTATTAATACCTAAAGTGTCCAGGAAATGTTGACAATTCATAATTGGTTTAGGAATTTTCAACATTTACTAGAAATTGTCATCATTTTCTGAAATGTTAACATTTCCGGTAACATACATGTTTTGCAACATTCATGTAAATATATATTTTATGTAAATAATTTATGTATAAAACAACTTTTTCTATTTTTTTAATAATTTAGGTGAAATTCCAATTATTGGTGTTGGTAGAATATTCAATGGTCAAGATGCATATGCTAAAATTAAAGCTGGTGCTTCACTCTTACAAATTTATACATCTTTTATTTATAATGGCTCATCAGTTCTAACTAATATAAATGATAAATATAATAGAATGTCTTCTGAGGTAATAACAAAAGTAATTTAAATAATATTTGAATTAGGTACAAGTTTTAATAATAGTAAATTAAATTAGGTTTAATCTTTGACAATATTAAATTTTTATTTTTATTACATTTAAATTGTAAACTTAACCATACATGTTACTTCTTAAAATATGATAGATTGATAGATATAAACATTTTAGTTCTAATTAATGATGTTAATTAGATATAACTATATAAGTTTATATTAAATGGAATTTGTTTGTCAACATCTTGCCAATGTATCAAAAAATATTTATCGTTCAGATTTTACAATAGCTTACTCAAAGATCATATTTATTGAAACAAATATAATAAATTATATATTACACTTCATTAGAAATACTAATTTTTCATCAAATATTAATATTTCATTTCAAATTAATTTTGGTGTTCTTATACACGTTATACATAAGTGCGATTTTTTCTAGATTTTATTATTACGTAGGTAGGTACCTCCAATATTTTGTAGAATGTCAATTTTAAACATCTGTTTTTCTATTAGTATGAACATAATATAATAATATTATAATATCGTTACAATGGCTTTATAAATATTTCGAACGTATATTATATAAGTATTAAATTATAATTCGTGATCTTTGATCACTAACATAATTAAATGTAACCAAAAAATTATAATCACTCTGCCTATCATCATAATTGGACGATTTATATTTTAGAGTGCATACCTATTGTATATGCGAGAACAGAACTATATTATTGCCTCCAGTGATTGTGAGGTGACTACTAAAAAAAAAGAATAAATATGCATTATGCACAACATATTATATTTTACAGATTAAAATATAGGAATTACAGGAAATAATGTAAACTGCTATCGGAAGTAATTAATGCAAATGATAAAAGTGTCAGTATACATATTAAATTTAAATCAATATCTTGTAGTAAGGAAAAAATATAAAAACGAACTATATGATAAAAAAAAAAAAAATAATCGACTGGAATATATTATTTATTATTATTGAGTTGTTTCTGTTTCCATTTGATTGGTATTTTCTGTAACAGAAAAAAAACAAAAAAATTAACTTTTAGTATTTTTATGTATAATAAGTATTATTATATTATGTATTTTTTTTTTTTTTTATATATAATTAAACCTACTTTCGTTTAATGTTTGGAATTTCTGGACCTGCTCCTCCAAACTTTTTATTTTTTTCTGTAGTTCATTTCTTGTCATCTAAGTAAATAAATAATGCAATTATATGTAGGTATACAATTATTATATGTCATGCTGAAATAATTTTTTGAAATATTAGTTATATACATAGGCGCAAATAGAGACAAAATTTGGGGGGTGTTAAAATGAGAATATAATGAACATTTTGGTATATAGATTAAAGAAATATCTATATCCTCTCCTCACCAAAAAATCTAATTACACCACTGAATTCACATATATTATCATACAATATAATTTAATTAGATACTATGATAAATTATAAGTTTCTAAATAAATTTAACAAGTTTCAGCAAACACCAAATATCATATAATAATTTCTATAATAAATAATTATATAAATCAGGGGCGGATAGGCCTATCGGTAAATCGGAATTTTCCCGTTGGACCTTGTCGTATGGGGCCCCCTGGTAGCAATAGATGAACTATTTATATTATGTTTGAATTACAATATAATTTCGAATGTAATATAGATAATAGATTATACATATAAGTAGGTGCATATATTATCGGTTTAAAAATAAATTTAGACTTATGAAGTTATGATTTTTGAAGTAATATTTAGTTATAAATTAATACAATTTTAAAAGCTTAAAACCCAAATTGGCCAATTGTATACATTATAAAGAAAATACTAAAAATTTAACTAAGTTCAATATTGTCATGAAAAATTGATGTAACTACACAGTTTCAAAAGTTTACTACGTATATTAAACATAGATTAAATATATTTAATCTATGTATAAAATATCTAATTAAAAACAGTAAAATAAATTTTTTTAAAAAAAATTTTTACAAGTGACTCAATATTAAAATATTAGTAAAATAGAAACTCACTAAATTCAATATTTTTGGTGTTATGTAAAACATTTAAAATAGATTTCGTTAAAATTACAAATTCCATGATTATTGACGAATTTTTTGGTAGTGTTTCCTACCAGCGATTTTAATTTTGAGAAATTTGTAAAATGACCTAAGTAAAGTACTAATTAGAATATTAGATAATATTATTTACCTGAATCATAAATCATAATATGCTATTCGTGATAATTAGGTCATTATTTTTAGTCGAAAATATGTTTCATACAAACTAAAGAAAGAAAACACTAAATTCACTAAAGAAGACACACCATCAGAGGCGGACTGGGACGTATTCAGCCCAATAGGAAATTATAGCAACCGGCCCAATTTGTTATTAATTCTTAGTTATCTTATAGAAAGTATTAAAGTAATTTATTAATACATATAATTTATTTTTTAACTAATTAATACAATGATATATAATATTAATATGTATTCTCTTTTATTTAAAATTTTTATGATCCTAAATTCCTAAGTATGAAACAAATATAATATAACTAAATGATAGTATGATAAAGTTATTACCCATGGCCCGGTGTAATTAATTTATATAAATAATAGAATATAAAATGTAACATTTTAAATCAGAAAATTTAAAAAAGAGTTGATAGAGTCGATTTGCCGCATGGGATAATATTGGGATACAGGTGTGCAAATCATAGCATTTAATTTTAATTAGAATTTGAACGCAATGATAAACCATTGCATTCGAAAAAACGATTCTGAGCGAAGTTCAGTCAGATTATAATGTAGGTATTTTTTTAAAATATTGACATTTTTTTATTAAATATTTAAAACGCAAAATTTTATCACAAATATAGTACATACTCTATATAATTTTTATATAAATTTTTAAAAAATATTTGTCAATTTTAAAATATTGTAATATAATACGAAAAATCCATACAAATAATTTAAATATTGATTTTACTGAAATTTCAACTTAACGGCTATAAAAAAAAATTGAGAATATAGATTTTTCTAATATTTTGATATAGTGTTAAGTAATATGAATATATACTTAAGAAA
>JAIUCT010006512.1:0-10997 GCA_021307375.1 Tetraneura akinire
AAAAATAGTAAATTCTAATATTGAATATCTTGTAATTATTATTTTACTGTTAATAAATTAAAATAATTTTTTAGAAATTTGTAACAATGATATATTTTTAAAAAAACATTACATAATATGATAATTTAATTTCTCAGTCCTGCTTTACCCTAAAACTATTATGCATTAATGTAATCATATATAAATAATATGATAAATATTATAACATAAACATTTAAATAAGTATTTTATTATTTTAATTTTTAATTAAAAAAAAAAAATGTTCTAGGATGTGATTTCCACAGATATTGTAATTACAGAGAGTGAAGATCAAAGCATTGTTATTAATAATTGTTCACCTAAATCGATAAGTTTTAATAGTGATATATTTCCAGTGCAAAATATGATAGATTCTGATGGAGGAATAAGTATTGTGATGGGCACACCTGAGTCAAATATCGTTACTGAAGAATTAAATAGTAATAATATAGAAGATATTGGTGAAAGTAGAAAGAAAAAAATCAGCAGAAAGCATGACACTAGGCAATATAGACTTGATAGAAAGAATAAAAGAAATTGTGGGTTAGAGTATACCACAAATAAAGGAAAACATGTATTGTCTCGAAAATCAGAACCTCTTCCTAACTGTAGAAATAACTGTAAAGAAAATGTTGATGATGATTTACGAACAAAATTGTTTGAACTATATTGGTCTATGAATGACTTTAATAGACGTAGAGCTTATATATCAAGCTTGATTACTAGCTCTAACAAAAAGGTTACAAGGAGAAGAAGACAAACACCTGAAAAGCAAAAGACTAGGGAAAAAGTATTTCATTATTCAATACCAAAAGAAGGAAAAAATACACCTGTTTGCAAAGGATGTTTTTTAAAAATCTTTGGAGAAAAAAAAGGGTTTATAACAAATATTTATAATAATACATTAACATCTCCAGCAAATACATGTTCACCAGATAAAAGAGGGTCTGCTCAACCTAAAAATAAAAGATCCATTAATGATATTAAAATGGTAACTGATCACTTAAATAAACTACCGACTTATGAGAGTCATTATTGTAGACGAGAGACAAACAAAAAGTACCTTCCTCCATATTTTACTCTTCAAAGAGCTTATGATGATTATGTAAAAACTGTAGATAAACCAGTAAGTCGGACTCTCTATGAAAAATATTTTAAGTCATTAAATTTTAAAGTTAAAAATCCTAAAAAGGATACATGTGCTTATTGCGATAAATTAAAGATTAAACTTGCAAATAATATACAAATAAATGAAAAAGAAAAACTACTTGAAGAAAGAAATAACCATCAAAATGATGCTGAAGAGGCATATCAATCAAAAAGGAACGATATATCATCTAATTCTAATACAAAATATACAATTTCTTTTGACTTGCAGCAATGTTTGCCTACTCCGTGTTTATAAAGTTCTGTAGCATTTTATAAAAGACAGCTGTGGACTTACAATTTAACAGTTCATAATTCTGCCACTTCCAATGCTTCATGCTATATATGGTATGAATCAATAGCTAAGAGAGGTGCTAATGAAATAAGCTCATGCATTTACCATTATCTGACTAATTTACCAGAAAAAGTGTCACACATTACAATGTATAGTGATTGTTGTCCTGGACAAAATAAAAATGGCATTATAATGGCTATGTGCTTATACTTTTTGGAAATTTAAAACAATATAAAAATTATAGATCACAAATTTATGGTCTCTGGACAATTAAGGATGGAATGTGATTCCGACCACGCTAAAATTGAAAAAACCCGTAAAAAATATCCTTCTCCCATAAACCACCCATATGATTGGGTTCAACTTATTCGTTTTGCTGGCAAAAATAAATTTTCCGTGCTTGAAATGGAACAAAACAAATTTTTTGACTTTAATATTTTGCTCAAGAAAAAATATAATATAAGAAAAAAAAAATGAGGAAGATGCACCTTTTGTTTTTAGAAATGTTAAATGGTTACGTTACACTAAAGATAATACAAATAAAGTATTGTATAAATCTTCATTAGCTGAAGATTTGCCATTTATGACATTAGACATGACTCGGAGAAACTCTAATCCTACATTTCCATTACCTACTGCTTACAATAAACCTTTGCCTATCACTCAAGAAAAAAAAATGATCTCATGACCTTATTAAATTTTATTCCCGATATGTATCATCACTTTTATAAGAGTTTAAAAACATCCAATGATGTATGTGATCCTTTGATCTCAGAAAATGAGAGTAATTTATAATATATTTTTTTATAATATTATGAGTCTATTGATATGAAAAACATGCAATTGTGTTAATTATTTATATTTTACAGTAAATTATTTTTTTTTATTAGATATGTAAGGAAGTTATAACTAATAAGGAGATACCTATAGTAAACAGGAGTTCCTATGATTATATTAAATTTTAATATGCAATATACAATAACATAAGTACATATTTTTAATTTTTAATATACAAATAAAAAAAAAGTTTTGAAAGTTTATTTTCCTCTAATGATAATTAATCTTGTTTATATTTATATTTGATATAAAATCAATAAAAAGTGAAGTTATTGTCACTAGATTGACCTTTATTATTATGATTAAATTGTGTTATTTTTATAATATAATATAATTAATTATTATTACATATCTTTGATATGAATCAAGTTTTATACAGATATTTTTCAATATTTAAAATCATGATTTATGATAAGAGTACCAATTTTAATATTGTATAATAGTCATTTAAGATTTAAGACTTTTTATAAAATCAAACAATTATTAAAAATTATAATAATATGTAATATTATAAATATTAATTTATAATATTATATTAATAAATGTACACTAGCTACAAGAGGACAAGTCAATATAGGATTAATAATTTCATTTTAGTTTGTGATAAAACGGATAAGTCATTATGTGCACTAGCGGACAAGTCAATATAGCATAGATAATATCATTTTAGTTAGTGATAACATGGTCAAGTCGTTATGTGCACAAGGAGATAAGTCATGTGAAATGAAAATTGTTTGTGTCATATAGGACAAGTCAACTAAAAATAACTAAAACTCAACATATGTTTAAATATCGTTTTAAAAATGATAACAACTAGGTTTTTAAACATAATTAACTTATAAAATATATAAATAATTAAAACGACATTAAATAAATACGTTTTTATTGTCTCCTGAAAAGTTGTCATTTTTGACTTGAGACCACCTTCTCACAAAAATCGTCTAATTATACTCGTAATATAAACGGCATTTTTCACGAAAACTGAAATTTCGACGAATTCGATTTCAATATTTCTGGATAACTCAGGCAATTTTGAAGTTAGAGAGTTGAAAATTTTTTTCGGTGTTCATATAGCTACTATATATATTTGGTAAATTTTTGAAACCGTTTGGTTAATTTTTCTACAAATTATAGGACCTTGAATATTTCGAAAAATTCTCGTTTTTATGTATATAACGTTTGATAAGATTGACATTTTTGGGCATTTAGGTCTGAAAATTTTATTGAATTATACTTACATATTACTTAATATTGTTTCAAATATTAGAATATTGTCTCAATTTAAAAGTATTTATTGGATTTTTCTTATTTTTATGTATGAAAACATTTTTTCAACTAGAAATAATGCTCCGATATTTAGGAATAGTATAGGTTTTCAGTAGAAAATTGGATGTAGTTGGTACTTTAATTAGGTCGTTTTTTGAATTTTTCAAAATCGATCTATGCGGTGGAAAAATGACGAAAAAACGGCATTTTTCACGAAAACTGAAATTTCGACGAATTCGATTTCAATATTTAACGATAAATTGGGCAATTTTCAAGTTATAAACTAGAAAATTTATAGGGTGTTCATTTATGTACTATATGTGTACCTATATGGTTAGGTTAGGTTAGGTTAAAAATAATACACGAAGACGTCACATTTCATAAACACTCATATACAGTGTTGTATATTATCTAGATAATTTTTTTTTATCTTTTATCTTATGACCATGACCTATCTATGACCATGAACACGATTACGTTTTTCTTTTAATTTTTTATTAATATTTTTTGGCTTTCTCAAACCATTTTTTCCTATCTGTGTCAGTTTATCAACAACAACATCATTATCGCATTCTAGATCATTATTTAAGAATACCTAATATTTTATCGGATCCTAGAGATTGCATTTCAAAAAGTTCACGTGAACATTTAGGTTTTTGATTACTTACAAGATCATCATCAATGTCAGAAACTGTAAATGAACCCTTTTTTTTTGACACTTCACCTGGGGGTAACCAATCTGTTGTATCTCTGGAATACTCTGACAGAGTTAACGTCATTGCCTTATTAAATAATGTTTTTTTATTAATATTATTTGCGGTAAGAGGAATATCAGATTTTTTAGATTCGTTGTTTGATTTTTTATTTTCAACTCCCATAATATCATGATAAACAAGACTATTAAAAAAATTGGCCTGAACAAAATTGTTAAATTTTTCTTTTGTTTGAATACTCGTACTATTTTTAATAGTACTATCAGATGAATTTATTGCAGCATTCAACATTTTTTTTGTTCTTGAACCCATTTTTAAACTAAACATAATAAATGATATAAACAGTTAATATGATTGAACTAATATATAACTAATCAATTACTACCTATGAAATTTTAATTAATATAAACAGTAATGAATTATGAAAAATATGCCAGCACTATTCTAAAAAAAATATTGATAATTAGATACTAAAAAAATTATTACGGAAAAAATAATTTTAAAATAATATGTTTATGTATAAGTACCTATCTAGTGATATTGTAAATTGTATAATACAAATTATTTATAGATACTGCATTATGCATTAATAATAATGATAATTATAATACTTATAGGTAATATAAAACAATAAAACATAATATTAAATTATATTTATATTATATTACATTGTAATTATATTATTTTCATTACACTTATATTTATGTTTCAATTAGAAATTAGGTACTAAAATAAAACTTACATACAACAATCTTGAATAGATAATATCAACAAAACTCTGGTCTCCGTTATCAAAGAAAATTATAATATTAAGATGTAGATAACACTTTTTTAATATTAAAATCAATCATAGCATTGCACACGAATACTTATGTGTTGATTGTTATAATAAAAATAACAAATTTATAATAATATTTTATTTTATGTCAGAAAAAAATAATCAAGTATTAATAATTAATATTATTATGATAATTAATAAGTAAAATAATATTGTAATTATGACGTACCGACCGGTAGCCGGTAATTCGTATCAATATTTGGTATCACAAATCAGCTGATTGCAACAATATTTACGCGTAGGTAAATAATGTCGTTTACGCCCACAATAATTACATAACCTGATAACGAATGGCGTTTACACTAAATATTAAAACATCGATAGTTATACATAAAATAATCGTATCGATACGATATTCAGCTCTATCGATAGAGAATCGTGGCGTTTACGCCAATGTGTTAATAACTCATTTTCGACAAAAATGTCGTTTACGCCCTTTTTGCTTGGAAGCGTCGATATAATAATACTAATATAATAATAGTTATTGTTATTTGATTCTATTTTAGGTGACTTCTTTGGTATTTGAATATATTTTTGAAGAAATGAGACCTATTGTAACATATGAAAAACCAGCTTTCCAACGTTTAATTAGAGGTCTCTCTGGATTAGCTGATAATATCTCTCTTCCAGATAGACAAGTGATTGTTAAAGAATTACAACTAAAATATTTGTCTTATATTTCAATGTTAACCGAACTAATTTCTAAACATAACTTTATCTGTACTACTGCTGATATCTGGAGTTGAAATAACAAAAGTTATTTAGGTATGACTTGCCAATTTATCAATGAAACAACGTACGATAGATCTTCTTATGTTCTAGGATGTAGACGTATAAAAGGTAGTCACACATATAGTAACATTGCTGAGATCATTAATGAAATTACTCACTCCTATGAAATTGAAAACTCTATAATTTCCCATACGGTATCATCGACTTCAAATCAGTCAAATTTTACAGACAATGATACAAGTGGAAATAACTGGTTTGGTAGTGAGGATTCGAGTAATGATAATTCTGACGATAAAATTGAAGTCGAAATCATTGCTACGCATTCTATTTTAGGTTCTGAAAATAATATTGAAGAACAAGATTTATCTCTACTAGAACATATGACTTGTACAGCTCACACATAAAACTAATGGCAACTTCAGATATTTCTAAAATTACTGACTTGTCCTATAACAAAATATCCAATGTAACATTCAAAAAAATGTATTCATTTTGGAATCTCTTTAGTAGAAGTACTGTTGCGTCAGATAAAGTGTATGAAATATGTGGATGTAAATTTCCATTCCCTATAATTACAAGGTGGAATTCATTGTTTTATGCTATAAAAAAAGTCGTAGCTTTTAAAGATAAACTAATTTCAACATTAGATAAATTAAAATTGAGTAAACTTAAATTATGCGAATGGTCATTTTTAGAAGAATATTGTGTTGTAATGGAGCCTTTGGCTTAATCTCTCGACAAGTTGCAAGGTGAAAAAACATGTTTTTTAGGATATGTTGTCCCTACAATTATTGCATTAAGACTTAAGTTAATCCAATTAACAAATTTAGTTTACCGTCGACCATTATCAATGTTGATTATTGAAACTCTTGAAAAAAGATTTGTATTTATATTCGATCTTGAAAATATAAAAAGTAAAGCATATATAAATGTCAACGATAAGCCATCCTAAGTTTAAACTTTGTTGTATTCCTAAGAGATTCAGGTCTTTTTGTAAAAAAATATTCATATCTGAATGCAATTTAATTAACTCGTCTTCAAATTATCTAGACTTAAATTTGGAACAGGGTGAAAATAATGATGATTTTTTTTAGTATTCTGAATGAAAGTAGTTACTCTCAATCATCAATTTCTTCATCTACAAATGTAGGTATTATTCAAGCTTTTTCTTATTTTGATTCCAACGAAAAATAATTGAATATGCTAAATTCTTATCCAATAATAAAAAAAATATTTCTTAAATATAATACAACATTGCCTTCTTCCGCCCCTGTGGAAAGATTATTCAGTTGTGGATCCCAAATTTTAACTCCAAGGAGAAATAAACTTAGTGATAAAAAATTTGAAATGCTTTTATGTTGTAGATGTTTATTATTAAATAATTATAAATAATGAAAAGTTTATATTCATTAATATTGTTTTATTTTGTATAAAGTTAATTTACATAGAACTATTTTATTATTTTTGTATTATTAGTTAAGTTATTATCATTATCATTATTATTATTATTATTGTTATTATTATTATAGTATCATATATTATGTATAAATAGTGTAGGTGTCTAGTTTTTTTTCATATTAATGAACTTGATACTTGATTTTACTTATTCTTTGGTTTAAATAATAATATACAAAAACATATACACTCTAATAAATATAGTTTTATATGACGTATATTTTATTATATTAGATAAATATTATTTATGTGTATAGTTATTCAATTATAATTATTAAGTATTTCAAGTTTTATTTGAAACTGGTTTTATTAGTTTAATGCTTTTATATACTTTACCTTATAATATTTCTGTTTTCAGTGGCTACTGATTGTTTTATAAACAATTAATACAATTGTACAATTTATTACAAACAATATTATATTAGCAAAAACGTTTAATGTAATTTCACAGTTGTTATATGATGTAAAGGTGAAGTTTATCTTTATAAATTTCAAAGTATTTTTATTTTTTTTTTAATTCTAATGATGATTATCATTACTGATATAGTAATAATTTTATGACATTTTATAATAGTATAAAAATTTATCTTTTTTTTATCTAGATAAATTTTAATTCATTATTTATCTTTATCTAGATAAATGAATATTTATCTTTATACAACACTGCTCATGTATGTGCCAATGTTCTACTGCCGCGCCTAACAGCGTCAGCAAGAAGATATAATACACAGTCGGGTATATCGCCGACACCATATCACATAAATATATGTATACGTAAATACATCGTTTACGAATATTCGGTTTCGTTATACACAGCACGTCAACACAGTATATTATACGTAATTGTGTCTTAAAACATAAATTAACGTGAAACCCACGACTAGTGTAGTCCGTGGTCCCTGAAACTCCAGTTTCAGGGCTAGAACTTTAAACGAAGAAACATGAAGCCATTGTGGGAACGACTACGTGATCTGTCAGCTTAGCTTCAAAGAGCAGTTGATTCATAGTCCTTTCGTTATGTTCATTATCTCAACCGTTTTAGACCTTTTAATACTTTTGTGAGTAATTATTTTATTATTATTATTTTTTTTTTATTATTGCTAATTTATTTATGTACGTAAATTAGTCGTATATAATTTCTTTATGTATATATATCAAATATCACTTTTTATTATATGAGTTAGTACCTCTTGTATATCCACTCGTATGAGGCCAGCAACTCGCTCACAAACTAAAGTTAAATCGGAAAATCTTAACATTGATCCACTCGATATTACTGATCAAAGTTCCTTTACTGATTCCAATAATTTAAACGATTCCTCATCTAGTTCTGAATCCGATAGGGAGTTTGAAGCATATATAATGTCTAAACTATTATTAGAGACGGCAATTAAATTAATCCCTCAGTTCAATGGACAGAACGATGACGATATTTATCCATTTTTGAATGCATGCGAATTTGCAATTAACTGCGTTCAAGAAGAGGTGAAATTAATTCTAGTAAAAGCAATTAGCACTAAGTTGAGTGGTAAGGCATTTGCAATTACTCAGAATAGGGAAATTACAAATTGGGTAAGACTGGGAAACTTACTCGAATCCGTGTTCTGTGCTAAGAGAACACCAGGTTATCTACAACTTGAATTAAACTCAACCAGAGAGAAAATTGGTGAATCGGTTCAAGAATATTCTGGAAGAGTGGAAAAACTATTTCACGAATTATGTAATGTTAGTGTAACAGGTAAAAAACTTGGAGAAGGAGGAGTTATTCGAGGTTATATCAAAGAAACCATTCTCACATCATATGTAGAAAGCCTACATCAAAATTTAAGACAAACTGTAAAATCCAGAAATCTGTGTTCACTCGAAGATGCAATAAACGAAAGTTTAGAAGAATCCTCTAGATCTTTTCCCCAAGATCTTTTTTTCAAGGATATTTTTCATAAATGTGTTATGTCTGAATAGGTGCCCTATTAATTTGGTTTTCCTTTTTAATATGTGTTTCATTATATTCGTTTTTCGCTTACATCTTTTAACACTTGCTCACTTGTTTTCCTTTCAACCCATGATGTTTTGTTCATTTTTCTCCAAATACAAATTTCCATTGCTTCTAAGCGGTCTGTTCGATCTCATAGTAATATTGGTTGATAGAGATTATTATAACATTGTATATTCGATAATGCGATGGGAAATGCCCGTTGCTCGGTTAGAATTATACGTCAGTCGCGATTTGTCAGCTAGTGTTATAAGACGTATCGGTCTTTCGCGGCTCCAAATTATAAAGAATAATTTGTAATATTAAAAAGTACCGAAATTATTTATTATAATAAAAATGTTTATACTATTAAATTATAGCATTTATCTATACATCCGAAAAGAACCGAAAAAACCTTTTTTTAGATAAGATACAGTCCACTTACCGTAACACTTGGTCTTTCGTCCCGGTTATATAGATATATGGGAGTATAAATCCGTAAGTTGATTTCGTAAAGTGCGAAATTTATTAACGTAGTCGTGCTTATATACCGACGATTTCGTAAAGTGCGAAATTTATTATCGTGGTCATGCGTATAGTATCGACGATTTCGTAAAGTGTGAAATCTATATTAACATAGTCGCGCGTATAGTGTCGACGATTACGTAAAGTGCGTATATTTATAAAGAGTGTTCTTCGTGCATAAAATTGATGCAAAAAAGAAAAGTTTTCAAGACGTGGTGGTGATCACCAATCAATTTGAATATTCTGCTGGATCACGAGGAAAAGGACAACCTTAAAATCATAGCCCATAGGTAAGTGTTTCCAAGTTATAAAAATAAATCCTTTCCAAAATTTCCTCGGGTTTTCATCTAGTGAGTATAGTTGAATGTTAGATAAGAAAGTATAGATTCACTTTAAACATAAATTTTATAATAATAATTATTAATAGGAAAATTGTAAGTAAAGTACGTACTGGTATAATAAATTAATCGCGATCAAAAGAGAAGCGTTGACAATAGTGATTAACGTAATTGATACGGGTAGATATCGAAATTATCGCGAGCTCTAGATATGGGAGAAATAGCGAACCTCACGGTGTGACGTGGCCAATTAAGAGGCACAATAACAAGATTTAAAACATATATAAATAGTGAAAGCATGGATCCTTATCAAGTAATTTTCAGAAAGAGTAAAATTGAAGGTGTGTGGGAAGAATTCGAGCAAGTTCAAACAGCAATTGAAGTAGAAGACACGCCTGACATAGAGAATCATAGAAAGTATCGTGAAGAATTCGAGAAGCTTTATTTCCAAGCCATGGTCAAAGCAGAAAAAATTACGACAAACTTGAATAGAACAGATTCCGTAGCGGACCAAGAAACTACAACTAAGATAAAGGAGACCGATACCGGTTCGGTATCCCAATTAAAATTAATTGCATTAGACGTACCCGTATTTAGGGGAAATTACCTAGAGTGGTCATCGTTTTACGATATATATTCGGTTAGGTTACATTTTTCAAATATATACCAGTGGTTCTCAACATTTTTCGATAATATACCAGTGGTTCTCAACGTTTTTTGATTATATACCAGTGGTTCTCAACATTTTTCGATAATATGCCAGGGGTTCTCAACGTATTTTGATTATATACCAATGGTTCTCAACGTTATTCGACAATATACCAGTGGTTCTCAACGTTTTTTGATTATATACCAATGGTTC
>JAIUCT010006515.1:1102-31399 GCA_021307375.1 Tetraneura akinire
AACTTCAATTCCTACAATAAGTATTGACGCTACAGGGGGCATAATAAGAAAACAAATATTAATGTCTGGAAGAGTAACATCAAACATATTTTATTACCAAATTGGAGTTATGGACTATAAAAATCATTCTCAATTTGCTGTAGCACATATGTTATCAGAACGTCATGATAATAACAGTATTGGACATTGGCTAAGTGAATGGCTAAGATCTGGAGTGCCAGCACCAAAAGTTGTAGTTTGTCACCAATCATTGGCCCTTATGATGGGTATTGTGAAAACATTCACCCAATTTTCAACATTATCTATGTATTTAAAAAATTGTTCTTTATTAATTAATAAAAAAACGAATGAATTACCAAATTGTATGTTACGAAATGATTTTAACCATATCATGCATCTTTTAAGTACATGGTTTAATAAACAAACATCAAAGCGCATAAAAAACTTTTATTTAAGATCTTTTGGTTTAATTATTATTTCAACAGATTTCCAAGATACAAAATTACTCTTAAAATATATTTTTACCGTAGCGCTTTTTGAAACTGACGGGTATGATAATGATCATACAATAACACGATGTGAAGTTGCGAAAATATATTTAAAAGAAAAAATAGCTGGAACACATTTTTCTGACGATATTGAAGAATGTAATGAAAATGTTAATGTTAATGAAAATGAAACTGAAGAAACTTCTTTGTCTGTTGTGGATGACATAGAATCTAACGATATTTATGAAGATATTAAGAATATTTATGATGAATGTTTAAATGAATCAAAATTATATGGGATAAGTGGAGATCATGACACCATGCAATATGATAAAAATATAGCCGAAAAACTTTTAAAATTTTGTAAACTAATTCCTTGTTGGTCTGCTATAATGGTACCAATATTTAATTATGGTAATATTACTGAAAGTAGTGCATCTTCAGAAAGTCTATTTAAAGATCTTAAATACATTATATTAAAACATAAAACTCTTCCAATGAGAGTGGATGATTTTATAAAAACCCATGTTGATTCTATAATTGGAACAAATAATATTACAAAATCAATTTTTGATCAAAACGCAATATGTGATGGAATGAATATAAAAAATAACGATGAACAAGAATCACCAAAATGCACTATTGAGACTGCTGTAGAAAATTGGAGAGGTTTAGGTACACCTATTGATAAAGATAGAAAAAAAAGAAATTATTTGGATAAAGATCCTACCATACTACATTACAATGAATGTAGCCAAACAAAGAATACAGTGATTGGAATTTTACGAAATGGTAACTGTTCTGATCTATTACCAGTTAAGTTGGATGATTTTTATTATACAGTGTCAAACACATGTCCATATGATACGATATTTCAACTATTATGCACCGCATATGTTGATGACAAGGATTATGCAGTATTTATAAATAGTTCAATAGAAAATAATATATTTTTTAAATCAATATCTCGAGCGATAAGAGATGGTATAAATGTTCAAACATACAAACGTCGGGTAAATATATTAAAAAATATTTATGATAAAAATATAACATTTATGCCCAATAATTTTATAAATATTAATTGCGCATCAACTGCGTTTTTTATAATTAATAAATTGTTTGAAGATAATCCATCATATGAAGAAACAACAATATGTTCGAACTGCAAAAAAATATATGTTCGTAAATTTCCATCAGTAGTTTGTAATCTACCAGTTGATACGTTAGATTTTTTGGAAGATATAATATGTGATACGGTAACATCAGAAGACAACGAAGAATGTTTGTACTGTAAATCAAGATCTCGGAAAAAAATATTTAAGCAACATTTAATTGTTGAAACGGTTGCTCCATTTTCTAAAGAAAAAAAAAATAAATTTGATTTAACAGTTGCTTTAGAAAATGTACCTACTCATTTAACTATCGACCATAATAAGACATTTCATTTAAGAGGTCTAATTGCTTTCATTCCGCCGATATCATCATCCCAAAATGCAATTGGTCATTATATAAGTTATAACTGGTGAGAGCATGTAAATAGGTGGGAACGGTATGATGATACATTAACAAAACCAAAAATAGTAAGAAAATCAACAGTTATTTTATGCCAATTCTTATTATATACGTAGATATAGATATTAAAAACTATAAAATTTTATTATATATCTTAACTATAATTTATTACCTATATATTTTGGTTAAATTACGTTTCACGTTATGTTAAAGATTTAATTGCATGTTATTATATTTTAATTAATGAAAATTATTAGTTTAAATGTTTATTTATATTTTATAATTATTGTCTTATTGATAATATATATTTTATAATTTAATTAATTTTATTATATTTCTTAATTATAATTTATTACCTATATATTTTGGTTAATTTACGTTTCACGTTATATAAAATATTTAATTATAATAATAATAATAATAATAATAATATAGTTTATTGCAACAGAAACAATTAACATGGTTAAATAGACATAAATAAAGAAACAAAAGTTGCAACTCATCCTATAAGCAAAAGCTTGAATGCGGATGAGTTGAGTTCTATTAAGGTATACAAAAGTGCGGATATAATAATAAAAAAAAAAAAACAAAATAATAATAATAATAATAATAATAAATTACAAATTAATTATTAAAAAATACAAATACAAATAAACTAAGAAAGTACTCTAATAACATGATTTTTATATTGTTTAAAATTAATAAAAGAAAAAATATTTATATTATATAATCGTAATAATAAAACGCCTTTAATAATAGTGCTATGATTACCAAAATTAGTTTTATTATAAGGAATATTTAGGTTGTTATTATTTTTTAGTCTTGTATGGTAATCATGCAATGTTTGATAGTCCCTAATTAAGTTTTTAATTTTATACATATATAATAAAGTTTGACGTTCATAAGATATCCTAAACGGTTGAACATTAAGGATTGTATATAATAAATTTGAAGAAAAAAATCTAGGTTTATTTAAAATAACTTTTATTAAAGATTTTATAGTTGTACATAATACATTAATATGACTGGAGTATGTACAACCCCAGACCAAAGACCCATATAAATAAATTGATTGTGCTAAAGCTAAGAAAACTATCCTTACGGTTTTAAGATCTAATATATAACGAAGTATTTTAAATTTATAAAATAATTTTCTAATTGAATTATTAACAGAATAAATATGGTCAACAAATTTTAGTCTATGGTCAAAATTAATGCCTAAGTATTTTATATTATACACTCTCTCTAAAGGAACACAATTACAAGGTAGATTTAAATATTTACAATTATAGGAATGTATACATAAATCAGAAATAGAACTGTATGACATACACATATAGTTAGAAATATTAAAGATAATATATTTAGTTTTAGTTAAGTTTAATTGAAGATTATTATTGTCACACCAATTCTTAATCAAATCCAGACATACATTTGATTCTTGAATTAAATTATTATAATCTTTATTTTTTAAAAGTACGACTGTATCATCAGCATAGCACATAATATCAGCATTAAGGTTTAAGTTTAAAAGTCCATTTATATAAATGATAAATAAAATTGGGCCAAGAACAGTACCTTGTGGCACCGAGAAACTATTAGCATTTATATCACTTAGGATTCCTTCAATTCGAACTTGTTGAGGTCTATTTGAAATAAAAGATTTAATTAAATTTAGGGCATTACCTCTTATACCACAGTAATCAAGTTTTTTTGTTAATAACTCATGATTCACACTATCAAACGCTTTTTTAAAGTCAAGAAAAATACCCAAAACTTTGAATTTTTTATCCAAATTATTATGAATGAAGTGTGAAGTTTTAACTAATGGGTCCACTGTTGACATATTTGGACGAAAACCATATTGATTAGGCGAAAAAAATGAATGTTTATTCAGAAAAACCATAAGTCTTTTTTTAATACATTTTTCAAAAATTTTAGAAATAGTTAAAGTTAATGCAATGGGTCTGTAGTTACAACATAGTTTTCTATCACCTGATTTAAAAAGAGGCAGGATAATAGTGTCTTTATATGAAGATGGGTATTTTCCGGAGACCATAGAAAAATTAAAAATAATAGATAAAGGTAATGATATTGTGTAAGCGGTTTTTTTAAGAATAAAATTTGTCAAGTCATTTGTAAAATAAGAAGTATTTTCTGGAATTTTCAGAATAAAATTTGAAATTTCAATGGGGTATATTGGCTCAAGATAGATAGAATCATTTATATGGCAATTTTGGTTTAGTTCATTAAAATTTAACTTATTATAATTACTAGAATTAATCTCATCAGAAATATTTTTACCAACATTAATATAATAATTATTAAATTCGTTTAATATTTCAGATTTGTTAGTTAATGTAATATTAGAATCAAAACTGTTCAAACAGTTTATTGGAGGTTCCTTTTTCTTAGCACTATAGGAGACTTCATTTATTAATTTCCATGTTGTTTTCATATTGTTTTTAGTTAGAGAGATTAGATTACAATAATATATAGCACGAGCTTTTTTAATCAAAAGGTTCAAAAGATTTCTATATTTGATATAATAATGTCTAAGTTTTAAATCAAAAGGTGAATTAAGTTTTTTCTTATAAAGTTTTTGTCTATTTTTAATTGAAATAAGAAGACCATTAGTTATCCAGATTTTAATTTTATGGGTTTTTTTAAATTTACTTTTAGAAATAGAAGTAGCATTAGTAGCACTAGAAATTAATTCATTAATTTTACAGTTAAATTTAAATACCAATAAGTCAACATCATCATTAATTAATAAACTATGCCAATCAAATGAAGAAATTAAAATATTTAATATATTGAAATTAATGATTTTTTTGTTGTTAAAGTTATTGTGCCTTACATTATCTTTTAGATTGTCAATAAAATCCTCTTTAATAAAGAAAGCCAAACTAAAATGATCCGTTATATCTGTTTTAATAACAAAAGAATTAGCTTTTGATATATCAATATTTTTAATAAAAATATGATCAATACAAGACATTGTAGTTTCAGTAACCCTAGTGTAAGAGTCAATACATGAAATAAAATTATAAGATGCCATAATATTTAAGTAATTAGAAACATCACTTGATTTTTCAAGAATATTAATATTCATATCACCACAAATAATAACTTTATCATTAATAGAAATATTGGACAGATAAGAATCAATACTTATTAAGAAATTATTCATAGCTAAACTTGGTGATCTATAAATTCCTATTATTTTATAATTATGTAAATTGTATTTAAAATTAATTTCAATAGAATTGCAATCAGTTATAATATTAGTACTAAGGTTCATTAAAAAAACATTATTTCTAATAAAAATTGTAACACCATCAGATTTATTTAAAAAACCCAAGGAATGATACGTTTTATATCCATCAATATTAAAGTTAAAATCAACACTTAACCACGTCTCCGTTAAAATAATAAAATCAAAAGTGTGTGGAATTGAATTTAGATAAACCAAAAATTCGTTAAAGTGCAATTTAATACTACGAATGTTACAATGAAAAATTGATAAGTCATTAGTATTAAAAATAATCTCTGAAAAATTATCAATTACCTTATTAACTACATTGTTGCTAGAATTAATTTCATTAAGTATTTCAGGTTGGAAAAACATAGATAAAAAATAAAAAAAAGTACATTATAATTACTAATAATAAGTTGTGTGGAAAATTATTTAAAGTCAAACTGCCGCTGTCCATAACTCGGATATCTTTTTGTTTTGATCCATTTTTTTCAAAGTTTCAAAGTTATGAATTTTGATGACTTGTTCTCCTTCTAATTTTCTCATAAAAATTCCACTCATATTAGCCCAGGTATATTTGTAATTATAGTTTTTTGCAACTTCTTTAGAAATCCATAATAATTTCTTATTATGCCTGGTTAATTGATCGTTAATAAATATTTTGTTTTCCGGAAAAATCCTATTAATTTCCTTAGCTAATAATGGATTATTATTTTTGTATCGTAATTTTATGTTTTTAACAAACAATTCTTTGATATTTTTAGAAATTAGATGTACATAAATTTTACCATCCATATTTTTATATGCTTTACCTCTAAAAGCGTCAATGATATCACAATCTTGAACGTCACACTTTAAAGATTGTGCTAATGTTTTAACAACCTCAGTAATATTTTCATTAGCAGTTTTTGGAATACCAGAAATCTCTATATTATTAGAGAGCATTATTTGTTCATTATTGTTGATTACTGCCTTGAGAAAAGTGACTTCTTTTTCTAAATTATTACATTTATGTTCGTAATTAAGCATTTTATTTTCTATATCCGAAATCTTTTTAACAACCGCTTCTAGCTTAACGTTAAAATCATCAATCGAATCAGAGAAAAAACCAATAGATTTCTCAATAGATTTAATATTATTAGAAAGTGATTCCATTTTATTCATTACAATTTTTAGGTCAATTTTTACCGAATCAAGATTATAATTTTCACTGTCTAATTTTTTACGCGCTACAACATTTTTCATTTTGGAAGTACAAGTTTCGCATTTCCAACTATCTTTTACATTATTAAAGTTCGTTTGTGTTTTAAGA
The DNA here is from genome assembly GCA_021307375.1 of Tetraneura akinire. Lineage (NCBI taxonomy): Eukaryota > Metazoa > Arthropoda > Insecta > Hemiptera > Aphididae > Tetraneura > Tetraneura akinire. The sequence continues at coordinate 7,674 of JAIUCT010006515.1, forward strand.
TTTGTACATGCAGTATGAAAATCATCGCAACATGAAGAACATATTGCTCTTTTATTCGGGGAAACCATTAGATTACACTTAGCACACGGCATCACTATATAATTATTAAGATAAGATATACCTGTGTGTTAATCTATATAATAATACCCACACAAAAACACTATAAACCCAATTAAGACTGTAATGATAATAAAATGATAAATATTATGATAGTTAGGTATTAACACAACACGCACAACGTACAACACAACACGCACAACGTACAACCTTCCAGCACAAGGACTAGACTAGAACTTAATTGCATGTTATTATATTTTAATTAATGAAAATTATTAGTTTAAATATTTATTTATATTTTATAACTGATAATATATATTTTATAATTTTATTTATTTAATAAATTTGTAATTTTATTGAGGTACTATTCAATAGTGACTTGATTAAATAATTATATTTTTTATATTATTAGTTTATTACATAAGTGATAATAATTGCTAATATTCTAGTAAAAATAATCTTAATAATCTAGTTTCTAGTAAATAATAAAGAACAATAAATTATCGCTTGAGTAATAGTAATAGTGTTATTTAGCTCAGATAAAAACAAAAAAAAAAAAAAATTGAAAGAATGTTATAGTTTAGAATTTAGAGTTTAGAGTTTAATATATAAAAAAATGAAATTCTAAAAAACGTTAAAATTAGAGCAAACACAGGACCAACGAATTAATTAGGTTTAATATTCCATTATTTTACTAATTATTATTTTTATTTACTACATATTAACATATTTGCGTAAAAATATTATATTTTTATTTTTATAAAATCATCATTACCTATATACTATATGAATCATATATATATATATAATATGACTATATAGCAGTGGTTTTCAAACTGGGTGCCGCGGCACACTGGTGTGCCGCGAGTATCCACTAGGTGTGCCGCGGTTTTTCCATAAATTACCGATTGCATTGAATTGCGATATAAGAAAATTTGTCATTAATAGTCGAGTCTATCACATTGTTAGAAGTAAAAATGAATAAATTTTTCCAAGTATTAATATTAAAAATTATGACTGGGTACGAGACCCTTTTAATGTATCTATTAGTGACTTGGTTGATTTAAAACTTGTTGAAGAAGAAAATCTCTGTTCAATTAAAAATGATCGAACATTGCAGTTGAAATTCAAAGAGATCACTCTCAATAAATTCTGGATATACGAGTATATTTCTAAAGAATATCTAGAGATATCTATAAAAGCACTGACTATTCTTTTGCCGTTCTCAACCTCATATTTTTGTGAACAAGGATTTTCAGCGCTTACGAATATAAAAAATAAAAAACGAGAGAAACTAAATTCAGTGGAAGAAGAAATGAGGGTATGTCTGTCAACCATTCGTCCAAGAATTAAAAATATTTGTAACGCCCATCAGGCACACATTTCTCATTAAATGTACCAATGTATAAACTACACTTTTTTTTGTAAATAAATTTAATAACTAATTATACTGTAATTGTGTGTGCCGTGAAAATTTTTTGAGGTGTACAGTATGCCGTGTATAAAAAAAGTTTGAAAACCACTGCTATATAGCATTGTTGCAATATATTCTATAATATAAAATATTAATTATATAGAATACAATAATATGTATATGTATATTATTATAATGGTATTAAATTATATATTTATATTTGATTGTCGCATGAAAAGAAAATTACAATATCCTACAAGGCTACGAGTATAAAAATGATTAAAAAAAACGGATGTGAAATTGTAAAAAATATTATTATAGTATTATAATTAAAATTTTAAAGTAAGTACCATAACATCAAAGGGATTATTGCACCAACAACGAAATTCGGCACAAAACATCACAAACGAAAACCCCTGGTTTGGTTCGAAAAATCGAAAAACCGTTTCCACAGCACCCTCACTTTAAAAGTCCTATAACTTTTAAGGGATTTTTGCACAAACGACTAAATTCGAGCACAAAACAGCACAAACGTAGCACAAACGAAAGCCCCTGGTTTGGCTCGAAAAATCGAAGGTGGGGGTGCTGCCGATTCCACAGCACCCCCACTTTAAAAGTCCTATAACTTTTAAGGGATTGTTGCACAAACGACGAAATTCGAGCACAATACAGCACAAACGTAGCACAAACGAAAGCCCCGGGTTTGGTTCGAAAATTCAAAGGTGGGGGTGCCAGGGAAATGCACCCTACATATCTATAACATTGACGTCTTACTCTTAGAAGAATTACACACAGCGGACGAAACTCAACTCCGGACACGCGGAAATATCCCAGGATTTACACTCGCTGCCGCTACCTACGACCGTAGATACGGATCTGCAACATACATAAAAGATAGTATCTCAAACTGGAATTTAATACACAAATCTTCAGTCAATGATATCTCCACAATAATAGTCAACGTATTTGGGATCCTCGTACATAACACATACAAACCACCTACCGTAGACTGGACTGGAAACCTCCCCGTCATATTAAACCACCCTATCTATATGGGAGATTATAATAGCCACCACCAATCATGGGGATACATTGATAACAATCCTAATGGAGATTTGATACATGAATGGGCCTCCACAAACCAATTACACTTAGTATACAATGCAAAGGATGCTCCTTCTTTTCATTCGGGTAGATGGAATAGAGGGTACAACCCCTGATCTCTGCTTCGTAACTGAGAACTCCATCAGAAGACCCTTCGATTGTAATAGACAGGTCCTTAATGCATTTCCCAACTCTCAACACCGCCCGGTGCTCGCACAAATCGGCCTCCAAATACCAATCATAAATTCTGTGCCAAATCCAAGATGGAATTTTAGGAAAGCGAAGTGGGCCAAATTCACTGCTCAGTTAGACGACAACATCCGCTGGATTCCCCCAAAAATAAAAAACTACGATCGCTTCTTAGGCATTATAATATTTACAACAAAAAAATGGATCCCTAGAGGCTACAGAAAATAATACATACCATGCTGGGACAAAGAATCTACTACACTGTTTAACACCTACCAGAGAGCATCGGATGATGATACTTCTGACACGGCCCGACATGGTACATACGCATGCTACTAACGATGTCGGACGTGATCTAACTATCTAGTCAGCCACCAACCTAGACGGCGTGCCGGTACCTTCCGAGACCTCCAATCCAACAATGGAAAGGAGACTTGGAGGGGCCCGACGAGAGCTGCTCGATAGCGACGACGAGTCCGGGCCTTTTGGTAAGCGACCGCACGACCGAACACACACACACCGTACCGACGCTTAATAACCACCTTTTAGTAAAACCGCCATCTTTCTGTACCTTGGTTGTATCGTTCGCTGTTTCGTTAAATCATAACCGCAGTTCTTATTCATTGTCAATTTGTTTATTGTCCTGTGACAAATATACGTGCGTCGCACTACTACACCACACTTCGTGGCCAAAATAATTTAGTGTTATTTTCCTTACTGTATCGTCCGCATCACTGAAGGTGACGCCGGTCCACCACGTACATCGACCCTGGTGATCCCGCGTTACTGCTAAAAAAACTCTTTTATACCCTAAACAACTCTCGCCATAAACGATGGATAAGTACAGTAGAAGAACTAGACTTCAAGCACTCCAGCAGAAAAGCTTGGCTCCTATTGAGAAAACTAGATCCTAACTCTCGTGGCCGTTACAAAAAACCACCAAATATAAACCCAAACAGTATCGCGAATCGGATAATCAACCTTTCAAGAGGACCCCTAGATAAAGCACACAACAAAGTAGTAAGATCCGAATTGTTCAGAGCTAAAAATAATGCAGTACCTATCTCCGAATACGCTCGTGGTTTCACAACCGAAGAGTTAATAACCGCCATCAAGAGCATAAAAACTGGCAAGGTAGCAGGCACTGATGTACTCTTCCCTGAGTTCCTCAAAAACTGTGGCCCAAAGGTCATAACTTGGTTATTAAGTTTCTACAATAAAATCATGGCTACAGGGGAGATGCCCCGACACTTTTAATCCATTTATAATTTAGTCGAATATCTTCTGGAAAATATTGTTCAAATGATTTTTCAAAATTTGTTAAATGTTCATTTACTAATTCAGCTATATCTTCATACTTGATTGTAGTATCTTCTTCCAAAAACTCACTCACATTGACCCAATGACCAAAATTTCCAGATTTTCCTCGAGCTTTTAATATACGAAGTTTTTTCTTAAATGCTTCTATTGTCTTCATATGATCGAATATATTAAAGAAAGTACCCTGCATAGATAGGTTTAAATCGTTGAGTAAATTAAAAATATCAGCTAAGTATGCCAAAGAAAGAATCCAATTTGAATCTTCAAATAAATCTTTATAGATTGAATGTTTACTATTTAGAAATGATATTATTTCGTGTCGCAATTCATAAACTCTCTGAAGACATCTACCTCTTGACAACCAGCGTACTTCTGTATGTAACAATAGATTGATGAAATGAACCCATTTCTAAACAGAGTATTTTAAATAATCGTGAATTTAAAGCATTAGCTTTTATATAATTAACAATTTTAACAATTTGTGTTAAGACTTCATTAGATTTCTTTGGCATTTTCTTTGAAGCAAGGGCTTCCCGATGTAGAATGCAATGTGTCCTTTTTATACTTGGAACAACGTCTTTCATTAATTTTACTAGTCCAACGTGTTTTCCCGTCATAGCAGCTGCCCCATCAGTGGTTATAGAAACACATTTCTTTAAATCTATATTATTGTCAGTAAAAAAGTTTACTAACGAGTCAAAAATGTTTTTTCCGGTAGTAGTACTTTCAAATTTTGTGGAGAATAGTATATCCTCGTGGATTTCTTTGTTATAAAAATATCTTACATAAGTAAGCAAAATCGCTTAATTTGCAATATCAGTGCTCTCATCAAGCTGCAAAGAAAATTTTTCTGTTGATAACCGAGATAAAAGTTGCATTTTTAAATCATTACTTATAAGTGTTAAACGTCTTGCGACTGTAGTATCAGAAAGAGGTATATTTTTAATTGGTTTGCAACTTTGTCATTTATTATTTCTTACACATATCGATAGCAGCTGGTAAAATTAATTCTTCCCCGATAGTATACGGTTTAAACATTTTGAAATTCTATATGAGACCAAAAATGATGCCTTTAAAGCATACTGCGAAACTGATGAATATTTTTTTTTGACTTTTTGGTTTTTATGTAAGTCATCTTTTAATAATTCAAAATAATCAATCGGTTTTTCTTTTAAATTTGGATGTTTTGTTTCTAAGTGTCTTTTTAATTTTGATGGTTTTAAACTTTCATTTGCAAGTAGTTCTCCACAAACTACACATTGTGGTTGAACTAAATTATGGTTATGTTCTGAATAATAAACACAAAATCCAAATTTTATAAAATTTTCATCATACTTACGTCCAACAAATTGAGTTTTTTTTTCTGTAGAGTTTTTTACCGAAGTTGAAGTTAAAGATAACGTTGGCAACGCTGTAATGTCTTCGTGAGTAGTAGATTTTTTACCACCTTCCCGAATAACAAACTTATTCATATTATTTTATTTAATTATTAATTGAAAAAAAATTAACGGACACTGTGATACGACAAGAATAATAACACGACTAACATAACATACTCGTAATATTTTATAATATTACGATTTCAACATTGAACATTATTTTGACTTAATGCTAGGGTTTAGAGAAGGAGGTGTTGTGTGGACTGTTAATCACAAAAAACTAAATTTCACATGATAATATAATTTTATTTTATGTAAGACGCGGAGTCGTACTATGCGCGCGAACATGTGAATGACGACTGACTATCGACAATATAGTTTTCCCATACGTCGTGACAATAATATCCAAACGATATGATAAAAGCGATAAATCACAACAATTTACAAGATATGAGATCGCAACATACTCCCAGCCTTGGAACATTCATGTTTCAAAAAACAAATAATTACAAAATACAAAATAATAATAATAATAAAAAGGATGATAATTATAACATGTCACGAGACCTTCTATAAAAAAAATCATACAAAAAATTATACAAAAGTATTTTACGTTCAATCATTCAATATTCAATTATAGTTTTACATAAATATAGTAATATAAAAAAAAAAAATACAAAAAATATAATATAACATTTACTATTAATTATATATGTATTATATATGTATTAACAAGAATTTTAATTATTTTTATTGTACGAAAATATCATATTTTATTTATTTTTTTATTTTTCACGATTTTTTTTTTTTTTTTAATAAATTTTAATAAATTTTTATAAATTATTTTACAATTGAAATATATTATTTATTTATTACGGGTCCTCGACATTTCCCTCAAATGGCAACGAACATAATTGACGCACTGCACGGCTGTATGTGCCTCCTACAGTTCGTACTTCGGCGACTCGAATAACACCATCACCACCGCCCTTTATGGTCTAGACTCGTCCCAATCACCATCTCAAAGGAGAGAGATTTTCGTCCCTTATTAATACGACAGTACCCACCTTAAGTTTAGGTCCTCGTTCGCCAGCCCATTTTTTCCTCTCCTGCAGATGACTTAAATATTCACGACTCCATTTTTGCCAAATATATCGTGAATATTGCGATACTCTTCGCCAACGCGTCAGTCGATTGATAGGTATGGCCGATAAATCAGGTTCAGGTACAGCTAAAAGAGGTTCGCCAATTAGGAAGTGACCCAGGGTCAGCACGGAAAGATCATTAGGATCAGACGACATAGGAGTAACAGGACGGGAATTTAGACAAGCTTCAGCGCGCGTAAGTACAGTATAAAGTTCTTCATACGTTAATCGAGCTTCACCCAATGTTTTTTGAACTAAATGTTTCATTGACTTGACCGAAGCCTCCCATAGACCTTCAAAGTGCGGAGAACGCGGAGGGATGAAACGCCATTGCACGTTAGCGTCTACTAACATTTCATTTATTTTACCCATACGCGGATCACATTGAAAGAAATTGTACCATTCCTTTAGTTTGCGATTGGCGCCAACAAAATTTGTGGCGTTATCCGTATAAATGGTTACGCTTTTACCGCGCCGGTCAAAAAAACGATTCAAAGCGTTTATGAATGCAGTCGTGCTCAAATCGCCGACTAGCTCGATATGAGTGGCCTTGGTGCAAAACAGACAAATATACAAACGTACGCTTTTACTATCGGTGAATTTCGACGTAAATTTGCCTTTATTAAAAATGGACCGGCAAAGTCAATACCGCACTTTAAAAACGCACGATTTGACGTGACCCGATCCACCGGCAAATCGCCCATAATAGGCTGTACCACAATCGGTTTTTACAGAAAACACGTTACGCACTGATGTATAGTATTTCTCGCGATATTTCGACCGTTTATTGGCCAATAAGTCAATCGTATAGAATACAACGTCGTTTGCGGTCCACCGTGCATACATCGTTCGTGCTCACTTTTAAATAATAATGACGTGAAATGGCACTTCGCGGGCAGTACTATCGGATGTCTCTGAAAAACATCTATAGAGGCAGCATTTTTCAAACGCCCTCCTACGCGTATAATATTATTTTCGTCTAAAAATGGACATAAACTAAACAGCTTACTGGACTTCGCCACACCCTTTAAATTTTTTAAATCCTGTAATTCACGTGTAAATGCTTCTTTTTGTACGCATTTTATTATAGTTATACGAGCTCTATCTATTTCTTTTATACTAAGTATATTAGTTAATTCTTCTTCTTTGCATATTATTTTATAATAAAATCTTAAGCAATATGCCACGACGTGAATTAATTTATTTAGTATTGAAAAGGACTCCACTGCGACCCCAAACACGGATATTTCGCTTCCCTTAGACTCGGGGACGTGTAATGAACTACTTTCGGTATTTTTAATATTTGTCCATTTTTGTTCGTCTGTCAACAGCCACTCCGGACCATTCCACCATAAGGGCGCGTCAAACAAATAAGGACAGCAACCGCGTGATATAATATCTGCCGGGTTTTCTTTAGTATTCACGTGGTGCCAGTCAGATATGGAAGTACTCTCTTGTATTTCGCCCACTCTATGGGCCACAAAGGTTTTCCATTTAGTGGACGGCGACGAAATCCAAGCCAATACTATATTAGAGTCTGTCCAAAAGTAACTCTTCTTAATAACTAAACATAATTTTGGAATGACCTTGCTCGCTAATCGAGATAATAGTAAAGCGGCGCATAATTCTAATTTCGGTAGAGAAATGACCTTCAACGGTGCGACCTTTGATTTCACGCATATTAAAATAGATGAACGCAAGCCATCCGCATTCGTACAACGTAAATATAAACAACAGCCGTATGCTTCTATACTAGCGTCCGAGAAGCCGTGAATTTGGACATCGATAATATCACCGCCACATGTAATTTTGCGTGGTATAATTAATTTATTTAACAAAGTAAGGGACAACCTGTATTTTTTCCAATCTTGAACGTCATCAGGAAGAGGTTCATCCCATTGTACCTTTAATCGCTACAAACGTTGTAATATTAGTTTAGCGCGTATGACGATCGGACCGACTAAACCGAGTGGATCGAATAAACGCGCAATATCAGATAACACGTCGCGTTTAGTTAATGAATTGTCGGATCCAAAATAAATATCGGCAACATCGTATCGTAATGCATCCATACTAGGACTCCATAATAGACCTAGTACTTTCGTCATATTTTTATCGTTCTCATGTACTCGTATACTTATTACTTCACGTTCACTTGGGTTATTATTTTGCGCCGATTGCGGTATTAGGTTGTCATTATTCAATGACCATTTTCTTAAATCCAGGCCAGCGGACCTCAATACGTTAATAAGACCGTCGCGCAATTTAATCGCCGACTCTAAAGTATCGGAGCCACCCAGAAAATCGTCCATATAAAAATCTCTGGTTATCGATGCGGACACGTCGGGATTCGTCATGTGTTCTGTTTCTGCTAACTTCTCGAGGCATCCGGTGGCTAAAAAGGACGCTGAGACCGTTCCGTATGTAATCGTTTTCAATTGGAAAATCTTGATTGGTTCACTCGAATTTTCACGCCACAGTATCTCTTGACACGGCCGATGTTCATCAACGACCCAGAATTGCCTGTACATTTTTGTAATGTCGGCAGAGTATACGTAGTTATGTTTTCGAAAACGTGTGAGAATAAATAATAAATCGTCCTGAAGAACCGGTCCTTTCAGTAAAACATCGTTCAAGCTCCGTCCGCTGTCTGTCTTGCACGATGCGTCAAAAACCACACGTAAACGCGTAGACGTACTTGATTCTTTTATAATCGCGTAGTGCGGTAAATAACAGCTCTTTCCTATTTCCTCGTTATCGTCTATGCCAACCGCTTCCATATGTCCTAACTCCAAATACTCGTTAATAAATTTATTTTTTTAATTCCGCATTTTTTACGAAACGTCGTTCGAGGGACAAAAAGCGACGTTTGGCAATTTCGTACGAACTACCTAAATTCGAGACCTTGTCGCGAAACGGCAATTGTACTATAAAACGACCGTCGTTTTGACGCGGCCGTGTACGTATAATACGAATCGTATATGCTACACACCGGTAAGTTCAACTGTCCATCCCGACTTGCACGAAACGCGGACGGAAATACTTTTCGTCGGATTGTGCGAAAGGCACAATCACGGTCAAACGCCACCAATCGGTGACAACACAGGCTAGCGAAATATTTATATATTAATTAAAACCCAGGAATTGCGATTATGTAGTCGAACTTATGCTAATGACTACCCGCGACTGGTTATCGAATCGATTTAATTAATATTATAATATGGGAAAAACGGCGATCTACCGACGAACGACCGACGAAGCGTCAGTTCGTTTGTAGCCGTCGGTAAATCATTAGTCCGTTCGTTTACTATTATTGTATCGTTTTGTTATTAATTGTTTATTTTATTATTAACTACATTATATCATTATAATTGCTTATTCATAAAAAGTGCGTTAATAGTTTTTTTAACAACAGTTCGGTAGTGACGTCACTCCGTACACCCTCCATCCTCACCACCATCACAATTTGGCTCCCCGCAGAGGATAATCGAACTCCCGGTAAACAGCGATCCAGGTAGGATTACTTTTGGCCGCTTGATTACCGAAAGGGAATCATTTAAAATTTTTTTTTTTCTGTACTACTTATTAATATTACTACTGATTCATGGTAATAGGTAGTGCATCGAAAAAAAATTTTACGACAAAATAATAAGTTAATCGAAGTCGATTAATAAATTATTATTTGGTCGAACGTTCACGGCATTTACGTATATAGTTGGAAAAATAATTAAAGAATTAAACCATACAATTTTGTAAATACGTATTGCAGATTATTAGATTTAGTGGTTGTGCACAATTATAATATTATAATAGTGCGACGAGGCAATTAAGCCAGCCACAACGGTCGTTTTGATAAACGTATATTTTGTGAATATTGCCGATTATGACTCGTATCGTGGAATTATTACTAATTAATAAGTTTCACCCGGCAGTATATCGCTTTAATTATTACGTGCATACGACAACAGTAATATAATAATTTGATTATTATTTACGTCAATAATCTCGTATTTATTTATTATTGTTTATGATTATTATTTAGTATTATTATTGATATTTGTTATTATTTTTTTTCTTTTAATTATTTGATTTCGGAATAATAAGAATATTAATTTCGCGAATACGTAATATATCCTAGTATACACGACCAAAATTTTACATCACCCATTTCTGTTTAGTATTGACTTTATAAATTTTGATAACAAACTATAACAAAATGAGTAAAACTTTGGACAAGATGTCGTTGACCGAAATTAGGCGTGAATGTGCGTACCGAGAATTACCGTTAACAGCAACCCGCAATGACTTACAGAGAATGCTAGAGGCTTTTGTGAGAGCTGAGGGTAATGACCCATCGACGTACCTTTTACCACCACGACAACCGATTGTTGTTACGCCGACGATTGTTAATCAATCGAATACGGACGACCCGGTGTCGAACTTGATGGAAAGTAGGAACGATGGTTATTCGCCTCAGTTGAACAGTTTAGGCAACGATGGATTTAGTGAAACACTAAATCCGCCGATTGATTTGTCAACTAACTACTTTGTGGGTGAAACGGGATATTCTCGCGCGGTCTCGCCTAACATTAACCAGTCTCGTAATGCATATCCGGACCTCCATACTATAAATTCGATACGAATAGCGAGTGAGGAAATAGGAGCATTGAGATAGGACATGAGTGTAAATACAGTTTTAGGACAAGTGGAATTGAGATTGGGCGCTCTAGAAACTTCGATGTAGAGATATCTTGACGAACAAAAATTGTTAAGGGAAAGAGTGACGAAAATCGAAAGTGAGTTAGAATCGGGTAGACTTGAAAATCCTAGTGCATTTAGGCCGATTATATGTCCCAAAAATCCGGCTTCCGATAAAATACAGGGAAATGACCCGTCTTCTAATTTACGTACCGATAGGCTGTATTTAGGAGAACAACCAACCCCCTACCTCCGAGATCGGTTATCCGATATCGAACGAGAGGTTAGACGCCGAACTGTTCAATTTTCGAATTCACACGAATTGGCAGGGCACCCCACTCAAACCCTTAGCGAAGTATCGATGCTCATTCCGTTCCACGACTTAAAAACCGCGAGAGCTTCTCTCCCTCAATTTTCGGGTGAAAAAGAAGAGGACCCCACGCGTTTTATCAAAAATTCGGAATGCATTTTGCAACAGGCGAAAATACATAAATCCGCCTGGGTGCGAACTGTAGAACCACAGCTCACGGGTAATGCGTCTGAATGGTGGAAATCCATCAGATCGCTGGATTTATCATGGTCCGAATTTAAAGGCGAATTCGCCGAAAGATTTGATAACCCAGATATCCAGTCCCGCCTCCGTGCAGAAATCGTGTCAGTACGACAAGGTTTACACCAACGACTGACCGACTTTGTACTGGAGAAAAATCAGTTAGCGCGTAGGGTACAAACGGGCCTTTCCGAGTCTCAGGTAGTCAGTACTGTCGTGGGACTCATGAGAGAAGAGTTTCGTATTCACGCGAGGTTACAACACCCAGTAACATTTTTAGATTTAAGACGAATTACGGCAGTTCTTGATGTCTCGGTCATCACAAGACCAGAGACCCAGAAATTTAGTCAGCCCGTCAAATTAAAAATTAGCGATACGGGGAAAAACTCTTCTGCGCCCGTAGGCAAGTCAAAGACTGAGCCTACAGGTTTTCGGAAACCATCACTCCGGTGTAGGTACTGTAAAGGACCTCATTGGAATAATGAATGTCCCAATAAGCCATCGGGAAATGGGCCGAAACCCGGAGGAGCTTAGTCCACTCCACGGGTTCATCAAAATTTTCAAACGATACTAACCAAATCCCTCTTTTATTACCCTTTAGTTTTGAAAGTTCATCACCTGAATCGACTAAGGGAAATGTAGAAGAACCGGGCCGGTTAGATTGCGATAACATTAACAATTTCTCGGATAAATCATCAGTAGACATGTCATTAAATAAAATATGTGGGACCAGCATTTATAGGTCTCTACCCGAACACTCATCATTTCATTCGTTGGATGTTGATACAACATCCAACCTTCATGTTCAGGATAGGGTACTAAATATAAATGACCTAAATCATACTTTAGATGACACTACATTCTGTTTCGAGAATCCGGATATTTTTAACACAAATTTAGCATTTGGGGATAAATCTGGTGCTAGCTCTGATAATCTTGACCAAAGATCAACTAGTTACTTAGAGTCCACAAAATTAATTTTGAAAGAAATATTATCAGGATCCGAAAATATAAAAATGACACTGAAAAACATAAAGACTGTAACTTGGAAGATGACAAGGGAGACAAATTTACAAACAGCCGAACCACCTCTGCATAAACAATCGATGTCTTCTACGGAAGAGCCCGATAGTTTTGGATGTGCCGCTGTAGAACCTGTAATAAACAAAACACCGAAAATACTTTCAACTCCTTCGATAGAGTTAGAGTTTGAAACGGGTTTCGTTACCGCCTTGTTAGATTCCCAAGCACAGAAATCTTATGTCAGGCCAGAATTTGCTATAAAATTCGGGAAAATTTACAAAGGACAAATTTCATTAGTACGAATGGCTGATGGACACACACGACCCGTGAGTGGCCATTCTACCTTCGTGGCTAAAATCGCAGACCTATCCATTTCATTCAAGGCTGCGATCTTGGATAACCTGTATTGCGACATACTTCTTGGACACGATTTTCTAGTAGAGAATGAGGTGTCATGGGACTATTCTGCAGGCACCATTTACTTAGGAACTTCCAAGCGAACTTCGGTTTTTTGGATAGGGACTAGGTCAACCAGGGCGTTAGGTGATCAGGTTTTTTCGGAGATCCAAGTTTCGAGCGATCCTATTATCAAAGAGAAACTGTATGATATACTTAGAAAGTATCCAGAAGTTTTCGATGGTAAGTTAGGCCGCACGAAATTAATTGATCATGAAATTCGACTTAGAGTACACCTATTGTACTAAATCCATACCCTTATCCTGTCGAGAAACAAAACATCATAAGCGACATGGTTAGGGATATAGAGGAGCAAGGTTTAATTGAACCGAGCACCTCACCCTGGGCAGCTCCTATAGTACTGGCGAAAAAGAAAGACGGCTCATTCCGACTTTGCGTTGACTATAGGCGACTAAACGAAGTGACAGAATCTGATGCTTACCCCATGCCAAATTTAAATGACATGATAAGGAATATGAGAGGGGCCAAAATTTTCAGCATTTTAGATTTAAAATCTGGATATTGGCAGGTTTCCTTAAATCATAATTCCAGGGAGTATTCAGCTTTCCGTACACGTAGAGGACTCTACCAGTTCAGAGTTCTCCCGTTTGGTCTCAAAAATTCACCCATGACTTTTGTGAGACTCATGAATGAGGTTTTAAGAGGTTATTTGGATGATTTTTTTCAAGTATATCTTGATGATATAGTAATATTTTCGGATGACTTGGATAACCACCAAATACATCTAACCAAAGTACTTGAGCGCTTAAGTAGACATGGTTTGACATGCCACCCAAAGAAATGTAGATTAGGAACAACCGAAATCTCATTCCTGGGACATTTGGTGGACTCAGAGGGAATTGGGAAACAGCCTGAAAAGCTTAACGCAATTAGGGAATTTCCAATACCTTGTCGAATTAAGGAGCTTCGTAGATTTTTAGGGATATGCTATTGGTATAGTCAGTTCGTAGATAATTACGCCGACACCATTACACCCCTAACAAATTTACTTAAACAAGGAACCAAATGGCGATGGACACAGACCGAACAGATTGCATCTTATCAAAAATGCCCTGTACGAGTCTCCAAAACTAAGCTCTCCCGACTACAGTAAACCCTTTTGTCTCTAAACTGATGCAAGCGAAATAGGTGTAGGTGCTGTTCTTTTCCAATGGGGTGACAGACCGGAGGACAGACATATTATTACCTACGCTAGCAAAAAGTTAAGTGAGACACAAAAGAGGTGTGCAGCAGTCGAACGAGAGTGTTTGGCCGTGGTTTGGGCTATTGATAAATTTCGTCCTTATCTCGAACCAGGACCTTTCGAACTCCTTTCCGACAACTCAGCATTAACTTGGTTACATAAAACTAAAGACCAAAAGTCTAAACTGAGCAGATGGGCATTACAACTAAGTAACTTAGACTTTAAAACAACACATGTTCCGGGATGCCTAAATCAGGCCCCCGACATGCTGTCGCGTAACCCATCTGACGGTCAACCAGTTAATGAAGACCTACTCGACGATAACCTACTGGGAGTGCCCATAACTAATCATCAAGGTATTGATAGCACTCCTGATAGACTTTTCTCTTTGATAGGTGATAGGGAGGGAACCATTGGCACACCTTTCTCAGAAGAGGTATTGAATGAATGGCAATCAGGTGATCATTATGTAAGTTCAGTAATGGACAGCATAACCGCTGATTGTCCGGTTAACAATACCCGGAGATCGAAAGCCCAGCAGAGTAATTATTGCATGGTGGGAGGTCTTCTCAGGAAAAGGTTAGATGTGTACAATGACAGTTCATCCTACCCAGTCGTAATACCCCTAGAGAAGGTTTTAACTCTGTTTTATGGCGGTATCATGATCACACCCTGGCAGGTCATCCAGGGTGGAAAGAAACGTTTAGGGCTGTTCGACAACGGTTTTATTGGAAGATGGTGAGAAACGAGGTGAGAAAATATGTAGGCGCATGCCACATATGCGCTTGTACGAAACCCCTAAATTTCAAACCATCAGACCCAATAAGGTCTAGAAAACCACGACAGCCCTGGGAGGTCATTAGTATTGATTTAATGGGCCCCTACCCACGCACAGGGAGAGGCACAACATGCATACTAGTGGCCACAGACTGTTTTAGTAGGTGGGTAGAAGCTTATCCGTTAGGTACCGCTACCTCTAAAACAATTGTTCAAACGCTCGAACGTGAGTTTTTCTCGCGGTTCGGGTACCCTCGCGTATGTCTCAGCGATAATGGTACGCAGTTCACGTCTCACGAAATGCTCAGAGCACTCGACCGATGGGAGGCGGAGGGTTGGACTACTCCGGTTTACCACCCGAGGGCTAACCCCGTCGAACGTCGAAATCAAGAGCTAAAGAAAGGGCTGCGAGCTCACCTAATAGGTGAAAGCCATCGCTCTTGGGACACACAGCTATCGTCGATACTCTTCGCGATTCGGAATAGGTTGAATGAGGCCACAGGGTTAGGTTAGGTTAACAGTTCGGTAGTGACGTCACTCCGTACACCCTCCATCCTCACCACCGTCACAATTTCCACGGGCGATCGTATTATCGAAGTGTTCTCTACACGCTTTTTCTTCGATAGTGTACGGGTAATTGCCCCCGAACTCTTCTATACGCCAAAATAATGGTATTAAATTTTCTAATATCGAATCATTATAACTAATTGCTGACTGATACGTATTTATTATCAACTCGCCTTTGTAATCGGACGTTGGTATAAAATCCGGATACTATCCATCCGATTCGGTTTCCTGGAACACCGGGCCATTAACAATCGGTTTTATCTTTTGATTCATTATTATGTCGTAAAAATGAGTAGCGCCTATAAGTATATCTTCTTTCTGCGGTGAATAATGTTTGTTTTTACTTCTTAGTTGTTTTATTGTTATAATTTATTACTGTACACTATATAATATTACATTTTATTGCATATTTAAAATTTCTTAATTTTCTATTACTTTATTCAACACATTATAAATTTACAAAATTACAATACATTTTTTACATTATTTTTCACATCGTCATCCTAACCTCAATATATTATTTCTGTTAATAACGATGACAACATCATCTTGATTATTATCAGTTTATAACATTATCATACATGCTCCTTTTTTCTTTTTTTTTTTTTTTTTTTTTACATAATTAATTCAATATAACAATATTATTAGTACTTATTTAAAACACTTAATATACTATGTATATCCATATCTTACTGGTACTTTTCTCTCTCTTTCAGACCTTCTAACATATATTCCTTCACCTTTCTTTTCTTCCTCATTCATATATTCATCATCTCTTTCTAATGTTTGATATGATTTATATTTTTTTTATAAATATATCATTTCTCCTTATTACCCTGCCATTCTTATTCATCCTTATTAAATATGATCTTAATGGTAAAGATTTTATTATTAACCCTTCACTCCATAATTTGTTTCTTATATCTTGAACCCATACTTTATCATTCTTTTTATATTGTATATTTGTTTTAATACTTGCCTTGTTATAATGCTCAGCCATTTTATTTTTATTGTGTATTAGTACGTTGTGTGCATTTTTATAAATTACCTTTGGTTTTAAGTTTTCTACTTTATATGGTATTTTTGATCTCAACCCTCTGCTCATTAATATTTGAGCTGGTGAATATTCTAACCCAGCTACTGGACCATTATTATAATTTAATTTAAATAATTCAAAATCTATTATATTATCACTTTGACATTTTTTAAACATGTTCTTTACTATGCCTACAGCCTTCTCAGCTTGTCCATTGCTTTTTGTATAGTTGGGTGATGTTGTTTGAATTGTGAAATTCCATTCTTTGGCAAATTGTTTATATTCATGTGACCCAAATGGCATGTTATTGGATACCACTATTTCTGGTATACCATGAGTACTAAATATCTTCTTCAATTTCCTAATACATTCTGTTGCTGTTTTATTTTTTAATGTTTTTACTTCTAACCATTTAGAAAAATAATCCACTAGTATTAAGTAATTTTTCCCGCATATTCTGCTATATCTATCCCTACTTTGTTAAATGGTAATTCTGGAATTTGATGATTGATTATTGTTTTTTTCTGTTGTGATTAAGCATATTTATTACATATTTTACATTCACTAACAAATGATTTCATGTCTGCTGTTATTGCTGGCCAATAGAACAATTCTTTAGCTATTTTACTTATTTTTATAAAACCTAAGTGTGTTTCATGTAATTCATTCAATCCCCCCCCCCCCGAAATTTTTAAAGTAGTTTTATATTTATAATATAACAGACTAACTACATATTATATAACTACGTATAATATAATCATTTATTTTTACTTCATATATTAAAAAATTTTAACCCCCCCCCCCCGAAAATTCATCCTGAATACGTGCTTGTTTATTTGAGTCATTTTTCGAATTTCTCAAAATTGACTATAGGCGGTAGAAAAAACGAAATTTTGACGAATTCAATTTATATATTTCACGATAACTCGGGCAATTTTTAAGTTAGAGACTTGATAATTTTTTTGGGTGTTCACATAGCTATTATATATATGTGGTAAAATTTTGGAACCGTTTTTAAATTTTTTTACTAAAACTTATAGCTGTTTTAAGTTGATATTTTTAGTTCAAACGAAAATTATAATCTGACTGAACTTCGCTCAGAATCGTTTTTTCGAATGCAATGGTTTATCATTGCATTCAAATTCTAAGTAAAATTAAACGCTATGATCCGCACACCTGTATCCTGTGCGGCAGGAGTATCAGCTCATCTTTTTTTGGATTAAATATAAAATAGTAGTATTTATTTTGAATAGTAAAACTAAATAAATTAATATTTATGTTAATTTACTATTACTATGTAATGTAATGACTAATAAAATAATATGTAAATATTAAATAATATATTATAAAAACAGATAATTATTGCACTATTAATATTAGAAATTTATACTCGTATAGTTTTGTATACGATTCTACAACCCATCAAATCCAGTGGCGTATTTAAGGGGTAGAGGGGGTTAAATAAATCTCCACATCATAAGCTTTTATTCAGTGATATTATTTGATAGATAATAATGTTTATTATCTAACTCTATCCCCTTTTGGGTGATTTAATATTTTCCTATGCATATTCTCCCCCCATCACTAAATCCTAACTAGACAACCGAGTCGTAAACGTACAAAATAGGTATAAGAGAAGTGCAATATAATTATAATCACAGTCGTAACTATTATTGTTAGTGCTTAGTTAAATAAAATTATAATTTTATGATACGATTTTCATATGTTTTTAAGTAGGTAATAAAAAGAAAAAATAAGAAAAATTTGAGTTACGGATTATATTTACTTCAAATAATAATTTTATGTACAACAACGTATAATAAATAAGGGGAACGGTTCTATTTTTAATTTTTATGTAAACATGTAAATCATTGAAATAAACATGAAATTCTAGTATATATACTATTATATCTATATCGGACAAAAAAATCGAAAAAAAAGACACACGTCATTGTAAAACCAATATATTCTTCGTTTCGCTCAGAATCTAAGAATTCCAAGTCACTATTTTTTTTTTTTTTTTTATAGCTGTTTAAAGTTGATATTTTTAGTTTTATCGAAAATCCGTACGAGTATTTTTCTTATTATTTCTCAATAATTTTACAATAAAAATTAATTGAAAGACCAAAGAATTTGGAATATTCTTAAAAATTTTGTTGAAGCATACTTATATATACAGTGACTTATTTACTTATTTCCAAGGGTACTGGACCCCCACCCCCAGAACCACTGTAGTGATCCTTATTTTTTGTATTATACTCGTACCAATATATATTAATATTTTTATTCTAATTCCCCCTAGAATTTGGTTCAAAATACGCCACTGTATATATACATATACAATATACATATATGTATGTATAATAAAGTATTTCCAAAATATTAGAAAGTATCAAATTTTTTTATATGCGTTTTAAGTTGAAATTTTAGTAAAATCAATATTGAAGTATTTATATGGATTCGTCTTATTATATTTCAATATTTTACAATAATGTTTAATGAAATGTCAAAAAAAAATTTTAAGTTCAAATATATTTTACTTAATTAAGTTCCAATTAATTGTGAATTATTCCATTTACGATTTTTTTTTTTTTTTTTTTTTATTGGAGTTTAATGTATATAAATCTGAACTGGTTACTGTTTTTTGAAATTTATCATTGCATTCAAATGTTTATCAAATTACAATATCCTTTCAACACCTGTATCCATTCCACAGCAGTATTCGGCTTTTTTTTAAAAATAAATAATATATTGATAATCTCATAATATTAATTTATATTTAATACAAATCAAAAACCTGTATTATTGTGTTTAAATTTTATGTACTTAAAATAAAATAAATTATAATAATGAAAATCGTTACCTATAAAAAATACGTAAAATTGAATCATTAAAACCATATATTTTAATATCAGTGTTATATCAAAAGTTCATTGATAAATAATAAATACAAACACAGTGAAGCAACAAGCATCCTATATCTATGCATCTATTCTATGTGTACCTATATATTATAATACCTAATTAATTGTTAAAAAAATATTCCATTATTTCCATTTAATTCATTTTGTACCCTTCCAAAATTATTCAAAGACGTCAAATGCATTATCAAATTATTGAAACACTGAATTAGGCATATTATTGGAACCATAGGTATACCTACTATACCTGAGAATTGGCATTAATTTCTAATGTGATATGCATAATGCACGTCGACGCATAAAAATTTAAAATTTAAAATTTAAAATATATCACAGCGAAACGATTTGCGTGCATGTTTGAATGTATTATCGTTAATGTACACAACACTAGGCTAATAATAAAATTATTATTTCTGACCACCAAATTTGTTATGTTTGTTGAAGCTGTATTAATAATGAATGTTTGGAACGACCATTTCGCCCAATCTAAAACGGACTAATTCTTGGCATTGTATTATAATTATTTTCGCGACTACAAATATTAAAATTATTATTATATTATTACTATAATTATTATATTATTATTGTTTCGACGTGTTTGATATTATACAAAATTAACGTCGAAATTAAATATTACAGGAACACGCCAAAAAAAAAAAAAAAAAAAAAAAAAAAAACGCACGCGTTATGTCGTACACAATTTACACATTATTACATAATTTATACGACTACTCGATATGGTCACGACTATAAATATCATTTTGTCCATTTTTATTTTGTTTACAATTATTACGTTTTATGCCGTGGGAGGCGGGACAGTGTGAAAATAACGAATCTGGCGAGTTAGAGTTTTTTTAGTGGGAGTAGGTATACATTATTATTACTGTTTTTTTTTTTTTTAAATGTTTCGTAGATTTTGTGTGAATTATAATATTTTATATCGACGAATTTTATTTGAGTTATATTTTTTCAAACAATTAAAATCTATAGTAGCATTAACACTTTCAATATTAAATACGAATAAATACATAATATTATTGCTTTTGTGAAATATTTCAAAATTTCATTTAAATATTTTTTCCATTCTTGTCTTGAACGAGTAGGTATATCGATTTATAACTATTTATAATAACTAATGATAGGAATGATTATGATTAGAAATATTTAAAAATAATATATCGCTATAATATCGGAAATAAATAAAGGTGAGAGTGTGTATTGTATAATTTTTATATAGAGCTGGGTGACACGTTGGACAAAACGATATTTATTGAATTATATCGAATGTATATCACTATAAGCGAAAAAGAAGTTAGCGTCAGAATCAGGCAACACTTTATTGAGTAAATATAATATTACCTCAAACTGATATGTTCCACAATGTTCGTAAAGTAAATCGGTTTGTTCTAAGTAGATATAATATGTTGTTCAGTCGTTTACACTAAACTCAAAAAAGTGCATTTAAAAATGATTGTTCATCGAAACATCTTGATAAATGCGTACGAGTAAACAAATTAATTATTTTATTAGAAAAACACAATGGCCTAGAAAGTGTTTGTCGTATGAGTATGATGGTTATCAATAATAAAAATCCAAATTGAACTCTCACATTTTGTAGTTTGAAAACTAAGCGTAAAAAAATTTACCTCGTTACCAGTTGTAATAATTTGTGAAAAATAGATTTTTTCAAATTATAATTTAATATAAATTTACATGATAGATTTAGAATAAGAAATATCGTTACGTTTATTCCATGCAGTCTACGTTATTGTCATAGTCCATAAATAACTTCATAAAACGTTTTTTTGTATAATAACATTTTCGTAAATTATTTAAGCTTTAATTTTAAATATTTTGCATGTTTATAGTTGAAAACCAATTAGTCAGATAGAAGAGTGAAAAAATCTTACACTTTGGTTTGATATAAAGTTTTAATAACAAATAATAGGATGAGAAATAATAGGATTTAAAACATTATGAATGCTGTTAGGTACCTACTTTTTTTAATTATTAAAATAATGCTTATTTTTATGGTTTATATTTTAAATTGATTTTATGGTTTATGTTCAAATTATAAAATGTTTAAACTGTAACTTGAGAATTAATATAAATTTTAACATATGTGTATAAGTATCAAAATATCAGACAATAACGATTCTATACTCTTGTATTTTTTATACAACAATTTAATTTTTGAAAAATCGAAAAATCATAACAAAACTACTCCAATTCATTTGATTATCAAAATGGTGGTAAAAAATAAATATAATTTATTAATAAAATAATATTTATATAACATATAGGTACCTATAATGACTAACATTATATTAACCTATAACATATTTGCGTACATTATTATTATTTAAATACCAGATCGTGTGAGAATATTATTATATTATATTATATATAAATGTAATACATGCATAACATAAAAAACTATTATTATTTACAATATTATCGACATGGTGTGCTCCGTATACGTAATTTTAAATAATAATAATAACAATAATAATAATAATGATAATAATAATAATAATAAAACTAATAATAATAATAAGACTAAGAATAATAATAATAGTGATGCGGTGAAGTTCATAATATATTAAAACAATAATTAATATTCCAATTTCTAGGTATTTATATTAATAACCAGGGTTCGAATTCTATAGCATTATTTACCAATTTAGTACTTACCTACGCTAAAATAAGTTGAATTAAACCACAAATTTTATCACAGATTAAATGAAATTAGATAGCATACTTCGATCACGGTTGTGATTATAGACCTCATCTTATAGGAATTTTTTTGACGAACGTGTCAAAATTGAGGAAGTTAGTTTTTTACTTGTTTACTACTTTTGCATGGAAAACTATGACGAGTTACATTTCTATGTAAATGCAATAAGCACACTGCAGTTGACACTGTTTTGACAGTTTCTGTCTATATTATGGTTATGACAAGTTCCTACTATTAACTCTAAGGTACCTAACCTCAAATATATAACAACGAGATTATAGCGTTATAAAAAATAGATATATTAAATTTTATTATATTTTCCTGTCTAGATACATAGTAGAAATTTGGAAAAAAATTGTTTACATTTTAGGAACTTTCTATGCATTCTATCCGATTTAATTTAATCTGCGATAAACTTATATAACTTATACTTGTACTTTTTTCTTTAATTTTTAGTACCTAACTAATTTTCAGAAATTGTATATTATACAATATGCAATTTTAAGTGCTATAAATTTCTGTATTCCTGAATAATTTTTACAATCATGTTGTCCCACGTGTGGTGATCCATTTTGTTTAAAATGTTTAACGTTTATTTATTTATTTATTTATTTATGTTTCCGTCCATTCACGGCGTTACCGTAAATGTGTAAAATCCGTCTTTAATCGGCTGTCCACCGAACTTCATGGTCATTGTATATTGCCCGGGCTCTTTGACCGCATAGCTGACTGTGTATGTCCCGTCGTTTTTCGGCACGACTTGGACGTCTTCCTCGTAACTGAAATTTACCAAAACCATGAGCCCGTCAACCACGGAAGAAGAGAAAAACTCCAAAATACAAGTAAAAACTATGAAACGCAATATTGTTTTCTCTCAGTTTTCTCTATAGTCCTAGTCCATTATTAATATGTTTTATAAATTGAATAAAAATTACAAGTTAATTTAATTATTTATATGAATGGGCATTGAAGTAAATTTATTACTTATTAACTAATTTTAATGAGATAAACATTTTTTTTTATTCTTTTAAAATGTACCTATTATTAAAATACGAGTAATATGAAATTTTTATTTACTTCTTTATTTATAATTTTTTTTATACTAATAAAATTTTTATTTTTTTTATAATCCAATTTGTTGTTTTCTTT